>QJNY01000418.1:0-72872 GCA_004155945.1 Monosporascus sp. mg162 | reverse complement strand
ATTCGAACACCGCTACCCCAAATTCATTTACTCGGATATTACCACAATGTACGCCGCTAACAAGTCTTCTTCCGTAGACTTCATACAATCGGGGCGCCCTACCTGGCTGAGGAAGTCTTTAGGTGCATCACAATGCCCCAGGGACTGCGTGATGCATATTTTCTCTCTGTTGAATAACGGATCACAACGGCGTTTGCTTACTTAAATATATGAAACACAGTGGGACCTCTATGTAACCCACGTTCTCAACCCTCGTTCTCATTTGCAGGCGCATCTTGACATGCACATAACCAACTTTGAGTCCACCCTTTGTTTCTCTTGTTATTGATGAGTAGATACAACCATCCCCAAACTGAACCTCTTTATACACCCCGCTGGTGATATACTGGTATCAAGCCGCTTACCAACTTACAAAAGCATCTTACAAGACGTTTCCCTTGTATTTTCTATATCCCGCAAACCACCTTCAATATCATTAAATGGAACCAATTTACCTTACCATTTAAAATCCACGATATTGCTATTAATATAACCGTACGACTCGGTTTAACAATTAGTCTACTCGCCGTTACACCTCCGCTGTATACGTCCAATGTTATCTCCCCACCTACTGTAGAAACACCAATTTGGCAGCCAACAAAGTCCGCGGGTATCCCAGAGTGTCTGAACATGGTTGGGTGGATTACAAATCTACCGCTTGACTGCAATTACGGTGTCCCGCTGGACGCCATAAGGAATTGTGGAAAAGTTTACGCATCGGTGGTCAATCCGCCCCAGCCGGGGACAGGGCCACCTAACAGTCGCCACAAAGGTTGTATTCTATGACAATCAAGGCGCACGGCGCTTGATTTCTCAGTCGCATGCAGGAATACTGGTTGTCGGAGGCTATGTTCCTCGTGTCACGCACAACCGGATCCGGACAGCGGCTCAGGTCCCAAGCTACCGGTCTCGAATTCTGAGTATCCAAGATCCCCGTGCTATTGTGGACAAAGACGCCCGACTGGGATTATTCAAAGACAAGCCCTGGTGCAACCTGGATCTGATCGTCGTCCTTCGAACGACTGCAGGATGGAAGGAATAGGAAGAATTAGGAGTATTGTGGCGCGTTCCAATGCCTCTCTATTGAATAACGAGGACTGAGAACGGGTGATATAATTGCATGTCTGTGTGTTTGTGTGTATGTGCATGCTGTTTGTTCGCAAGTTTGACTTCTGAAGTTGAATTTGGAGGGCTCCACTGACTAAGCATATCCCTAGAGGATCTCTCCGCCCCACTATGGGGCTCACTAATGCGCTTGGACCAACTAATAACATGCTATGGATGGCAAGGCGACGAAGCTATCGGGCTGCCTGCAGCTGTATGTAGATTTCGTACAATACTGAAGTGCGGCTGCTGCTTTCCTATCATCATCATTTTGTTTGGCTTTGCCTCATATTCCCTCCGTCCCTCCATCCCTTCACCGTCCGTCTGACATCTTTTAACATACGGCTACCCTTAGTGGGCTGCCTCTTCAGCTACTCAAATCCGCCAATTCCCCAAAACGCCAACCATTATAATCACATTACATCATGTCGGAGGGACTGCTGAAGCCCGAGAAGGACTTCAGCAAGGAGGCTGACAAGGTGATCCCAGAGGCTGAGAACCTCGCCAAGGCACGTTCATTTCTTGAGATGTATATACATACTCTGTTCGTAGTTACTAACCATTATGCCTTCCTGAAGACCGATATCCAAGCCGCCATCGAGAAGCTCACCGTCTTCGAGAAGCAGGCCCGACAGGTACGGCTAATCTCGTGCCTAGCTCTCTACGGCCCAAGACATTGACTTTCCCGCAGGCATCGGATCTTCTATCTACATCCCGATCGTTAGTCGCGGTGTGCACAATCTGCAAAGATGCCGGAAATTGGGGCTTGCTTAACGACCAAGTCTTGGTCCTGTCCAAAAAGCATGGCCAGCTCAAGCAGGCCATCACGAAGATGGTCCAGACAGTCATGAAGTTCCTCGACGATACCCCGAACCTAGAGACCAAGCTTTCCGTCATCGAGACCCTGCGGACCGTCACGGAAGGCAAGATCTTCGTCGAGGTTGAGCGAGCGCGCGTGACCAAGATTCTATCCGATATCAAGAAGCAGCAGGGTGATCTCAAGGCGGCTATGGATATTCTCTGCGAGCTGCAGGTCGAGACATTCGGTTCGATGGAGAGGCGAGAGAAGACGGAGTTCATCCTCGCACAAGTCGCTCTCTGTATCGAGAACGGCGACTGGACGCAAGCCGGTATCCTCAGTCGCAAGATCAGCACCAGATACCTTTCGCGCAAGCCGAAGAAGACTCCGGAACAGGTGGAGAAAGAGAAGAAGGACCGGGAAGAGAAGTTGAAGAAGGGGGAAGAGGTGCCCGAGGAGAAGGAGGATGATACGACCGACTTGAAGCTACGATACTACGAGCAGCAGATTGTCCTGGCCAAGCATGACGACAAGTACCTGGATGTTTGCAAGCACTACAGGCAGGTATTAGATACGGAGGCTGTCGAGGAAGACCCCTCTAAGCTACAACCTGTTAGTAACCCTTCGCTCTGACCCCCTGACATCTCCCGGCTAACAGTGGCCAGGTACTTCAACGCATCATCTACTTCGTCATCCTCGCTCCTCACGACAACGAACAACATGACCTCCTCCACCGCGTCTACCGAGACTCTCGAAACTCGCAAGTCCCCACGGACGCGCAACTTCTCAAGCTGTTTACAGTGCATGAGCTCATGCGATGGCCCGAGGTAGCCAAGCTCTTCGGGCCTCACCTCTGCAGCACAGACGTCTTCGACAGCCAACCGAACCAGTCCGGTGACGAGAAGGCCCACCAGCGATGGCAGGACCTGCGCAAGCGCGTCATCGAGCACAACGTCAGGGTCGTGGCCAAGTACTACACGCGTATCGGCATGAAGCGCCTGACGCAGCTCCTTGACCTGACGGAAGACGAGACGGAGAAGTACATCAGTGAGCTCGTGTGCTCTAAGACGGTGTACGCACGCATCGACCGGCCCGCCCGCATCGTGAGCTTCGCCAAGCCGAGGGACGTCGATGACGTCCTGAACGAGTGGAGCTCCAACATGAAGAGCCTGCTGGGCCTCCTGGAGCGCGTGGACCATCTCATTACTAAGGAGGAGATGATGGCGCGGATCCAGCCCGGGGCCAAGGGCGGAAAGGAGAAGAAGGGGAAGAAGAAGGCGGCGGCCTAAGCTCAACCCCGATAGATGGTTTAAGCTAATTTATTGCCGGGTGATACCTTTCGGTTGTAGGAGACCGGCGGGTAGTCACACGGGATTGATGGTATCGCAGTGAAGTCGCATATACCCGACTGTATAACACTGCCACATAGAGCAATACCACGGGGCAGTTAATGCCATGTAGAGCTGAAACGACTCGCTGAAACTTGACATATCTATGATCCTCTATAGTCCTCTATCTGCTCGTAGCGTGACGTAAATATTCCCTCTTAAGACCCAACGCCCTCCTTTCCATACCTAGGGAACCCCTCCCATCAACCCTCCATCAAAGCTTCCCCTGCCCGCCGACAACCTGCCGCAGAAACCCGACGAGCGGCATGACCCTATCCCGCGCCACGGGCACGTGGTGGCCGCCCGGGTGCTCAACCACGACGGGATCGCGGCACCGGTCGATGAGCGCGCGGCTGCGGCCCTCCTCGACGACGCTGTCGAGGCTGCCGAGGAAGTGAAGCGTCGGCGTCGCGATCATCCCGCTCTTCTCCTCCGGCAGGTTCCTCGCCCCGTCCCCCGGGGATCCGCCGTACAGCCACTGCAAGCCCGGGACCGGCGCCCAGAACCCACTGTACACGACGCAGAATTTTAAGGGACGCCCGCCGTTCGCGGACCGCAGGTCATCGAGCCAGGTCCAGTCTGTCGCCTCGGAAGCGGAAGCGGGGGAGGACGGGGACGGACACCCGGGCGGCGGGCTCCGCCCCTCGAGCGCCCCAGCCACCAGCGCCGCCAGGCACCCGCCCTGGCTGAACCCGCACACGCCGTCGACGCCGCCGGCGTCTCTTATGGTCTCGGCCACGCGCCGCATCCCCGCCTCAAGCCCCGCGTACCTCCCGCTCGCCTCGTCCTTGCGCCACCAGGCCCAGCTGTCCGAGTCCTCGTCTTCCCCCTCGTCCTCCTCCTCTCCCGCGGTGCCGTCGCGGGGGGCGGAAGAGGAGGAGAACCCGGGAATGTCCCGCGCCCGCAGCCTGTGCGGACCCGTGGGAAATATGAGGCGCGGCGTCATGTTGAAGGGCGCCGGCGAGAGCGCTTTTGTCAGCAGTTTTGCTAGCGCCCGTGTTTTCGTGTCGAAGAGTGGCCCCGATTGGGTGAATCCTAGAGGAAGGTTAGTCTGGGCTGTGGCGGTTGCCTAAGACGAGGATGAGATATTCAGGTTGGAGGCGAAGGGTGCCAGGGGGGCTAAGCGTGAGCGAGGCTGGGTCGGGTGAGGAATGTTAAAATATGACGCATAAGAATTTGCGCGTTCGAGAGTACGAGGCATGTAGCTTTCATCTCAATCGAATAATAGGTTATCCGTACCGTGCAACATGAGGATCTTCAGTTCATTCTTGCCGTTAGGGGTGGCGCTCTCGGCTGCCTTGCCGTTGGTCGCCGGCTCCTGCGAGCTCGGCTGCGCCTCGTCCGATGCCATCCGTGAGTCTACGTAGGGGCGACAGAGCCGGTGTGGTACAAAACAATGCTTAGCAGAAATCGCAACGGGTCGATGGAGCGTGACTACGAATCTCATATGTCGGCTCTGTGGGTTTCTATTTTATTGCAGACGGACAGCGGAATTATGAGTTGTTGGGTGGATATTATGTCAGGTAGTTGCGTTTTAAACAGTCATGAACCGGACTCTCGGCTCTAAGCGCTATGAGTCGCCGCCGAAGGGATGAGCCAGATGGGTCCTCCTGCCACCAGACACAGACCAAAGACATAATTGAATTATTCCGCAATACTTTCAACTGGCTGCATTGGTATTCTTGGCCGCAATTATGAGTACAATGGTCCTGTTTTTGGCGGCAGGTGACGTGCATCTACAGAAATATGCTTGAACGGGCAGACAAAATAGCATAGCAGCTTCCGTCTTGATACGGGGCAAAGAGACGCAAATACGATACTTGACTTCCTAAACCAGGATACAGACAGAGACATGACAGACAAGAGCACCGTATTGGGATATAACCAGCAGAGACCCGGGTCGAGTAACTAGGGACATATGACATTCGTGTCTAGGAGGAACATATGATGCGGACGCCCCTATCTGGGTCCAACACGTATTTTCCTATACAAGTATTACAGCAGCCCCAGGTCGACGTGAATGAACGGACTTTCTATGAGACTAAAATTCAATGGTCCCAATGAGATCGCGAGGTTTATCGGGAGAAGCCACCATATTTCAAACCAGTCGGGTTATCCGTACGGACACTCAAAAGACGAAGCGAAGTAGCTTGCTAGTTGGGATCGGCTCTCAATTGGTCGCGAACTGCAACGTCTATGGTACAATGCCGCCTTGTCCGTCATTCGAAATGCCGCGGTCGTCTATAATGATTCCCCGAACATCGTCGCTAATGCCCTCCTGCCCCTCGGCGTCGCTCGGATCGTAACTTAGTGGGCGGCGGCCTTGGCGTTAGGGTTGCGCGGATCGTTCTTCCACTCGTCGGCTGTAGTCAGTCTGTCAATGCACGCGTTCTCCGGCATTCCCTCATATCTTCAGATACATACACTTCATCATGCCGTTCGCCGCCGAGTTGATACCGTATAAGATGACGGCACCTGTGGAAAGTCAGATACCAAGCCCAACCTCGACCCCATATACGCGACCATGGGGAGCACGGCTTACCGGCAACCCAGAAATGACGCAGCGGCTTCACTGTGGCATATGTCAGTAACTGCGTCAAAAGAGAGAACGGGTTTGTCGAGGAGCCAATTGACTTACGGACCGGCGTCGGGAACTTCTTGAGCGGGTGGATTCCGAACCACATCATCGTGACGGTGTCGTAGTGGGAGGATATGTGAGGGTATAGAGAGCGTTGATGTTGGTTGGTGAAACGGAAGGTGTTCGCGATGTTCCGGAAACAAGCACTTTTCGATTCCGTCAATGTCAAGCAAGCTTCTTCCGAGCCGATGGCCCTTTGAAATTTAGTGCCTCATATCTTAGGCTAGTAAGCCGGTTATCAAGGTGGCTCGAGCGCTTGGTCTCAGTCTGCCCCGCTCTGGATCAAGCGGCCCCGGGGGTCAGCAGTGGGCAGCCTCCGCAACCGGCGCCAAGTTTCGCCGATTGTCCGGCGGGCCAATGGGAAGCCATACAATGTGACATCATACTTAGTAGGTGCCTTGGGGCCAGGTGCAGGCAACCTGGGGGGAAGCTTGACCGTTTTGCCAGCTCCAGCCTCAAAGCTTCCACAGTTACCGTTGGGAATCTCTCCTCTTTATAATGCGGGGGAGTTAAGACAGCCAATTACCTGACACTTAGACATACCTTCATCACTCCCCTCAGGGGAAGTTTCAGGCAGTACCCACCTATCACCGAGACACTTACCTACTTGGCAAACTCCTAGCTCTACAGAGCTGGTACCGCTTCGAACTTCACGCCTTTTCACACCACCTTCAATTCCATTCCTGCGTTGCATAATACCACTGCACTGTCACTCCCTTGATTCCGCGGTCGGTTCATTTGTGCGATATCCTCCCTTGCCATATCTCTTCGTCTAGTCCTAACGCCAAATACGACCGCCTCGACTCATCCGCCATGTTGACTCGTCAGGTGGCGCGAACTGCCGCGAGGACGATGTCGCGATCCATGCGACCCTTCTGCTCTACAGCTGCGCAATGCCGAACACCCTCTTTGGCCGATGTTACTCCTGATGGCGTTGAAACGTTCAATGCGAAGCAGAAGCAGTTCCGTGAGCAGTTAGCAGAGGCCCAGAAGAAAAAAGAAGAGCGTAAGTCCGATCCTCGCTTCACACCTCGTACCCTCTCTAGGCATGCTTCGTATGTATGTATACATATCAGTTCAATCAGCTTCGCCACTTGAGAATTGATCTGACTCTGGGCACTGCTACAGAACAGAGAGCCGAAGCAGCAAAGAAAGCGCGCCAAACTGACAGGCCCGACTCGCTGCTCAACAGGGTCGTCTATGGCACCAAGGAGGGACGAGAACTGGACGCCCAGCTCGAGGCCAGTTTCTCCGCGGTGTTAGCCCGTGGTAAATACGTGCACTCCATTGTCTTTCACGAGGTGCAACCGGACAAGGTAGACGAGTATATACAGCTAGTGGGCAGCTGGTACCCTCGTATGGCTTCTATAGAGGAGAATAAGGTTCACCTCGTGGGGAGCTGGCGGACCGAGGTGGGCGACTGCGACACATTTGGTACGTCAGCGACGACTATTCCGTGCCAAGCCTCTTATTTGCGTGTATGCACTAACGAGTCTCAGTCCACATCTGGGAATACCAGCGCTACCAAGGCTACCACCAGTCCCTCCACTCCATGTCTCGACACCCCGACTTCCCCGAATTCGATAGGAAGCTTAGGACGCTTATCAGGTCCAAGAGGACCTCCATCATGCAAGAGTTCTCCTTCTGGCCCACGACAGCCCCGCGCCAGCTTGGTGGTGTCTTCGAGCTGCGTTCCTACACCCTGCACCCTGGTAACCTGCTCGAGTGGGAGACTCATTGGCGACGGGGACTGAAGGCGCGAAGGGAGGTGATGGAAGGCGTGGGCGCCTGGTTCGTCCAGATTGGCGACCTGAACACCGTCCATCACCTTTGGCAATTCGCCAACTTGGAGGAGCGCAAGGTACGCCGCGAGCAGAGCTGGGAGCAGGAAGGCTGGGCCGAGACGGTCCACAAGACCGTCCCGCTGATCCAGTCAATGAAGTCGAGGATCATGATTCCGATGCCGTGGTCGCCTGTCGGATAAGACGATGAGAAGCGGACGTGGCTAGATCACCAATTCTGGCTGGCCCGAGGCCTTGACCTGGCCGCTATGCTGATGTTTATGCCATCTTTCACCGAGTCTGCTATTTCCTACGATTTGTTGAGTTGGAGTTTTGAGAGACGTTCCGTGTAAGGGTGCGATGGTCCCGGTTTTAAGGTGATTTAACGAGTCAGAGGTCTTGATGTTTTACAGGAGAGTTCGTGGAGCAGGCGCGTATATTCGATTGAGATTGATTTCCAGGTAGTTGGTGGCCAGGACAGTATCTCAGGCTACGCTAGATATGAGCTGCATTTGGATTTAGTCGTATTATGCGAAGAATCTGAGACCAGCCTTCGTCCTCACCACTATGCCAGTAGACTCCAGACGGTGACATAGTGCTATATGCTAATTAGGATGTTCTAAAAAGCTCAATGGCAATTTCAACGTGAAAACCATGTTAACTGTTCCTTGGTTCAGCCTCCGACGAAAAGGATGCTTAGATATACGGGTAGAATCTGGTATAAGGCCGAGGGCTAACGTCCACTAACTCCCAACTCCAGCAGCCAACCAGGCACATTAATCAGACTTCCAACTGCACCGAGTTCCCTCGAACCCGTCTTCCTTCCTTCCTAGACTAGTCCTCGAACTCCTCGCCCATGACGGCGGCCAGGTTCCGCCTCGCCAGCGTGAGCGTGTTGGACAGGGCGCCCAGCTTAGCCGACAGCGAAAGGAGGCTGGGGTCGGGGCTCTCGACGCGCACCTTCTCGCGCACGTAGACTTCCACGAGGTGCCGCCTCCTCCTCGCCTCCTCCTCCCCGTCATCCTGCACCGAACCCCGGTCGCCGTCGCTTCCACCACTCCAATGTCCCTTCCCACTGCCCGCCGCACCAGTACCAATACCGGCGGCAGTAGAGGTAGTGGTAGAGGAAGGAGTAGCGGTGCCGTCGCCCCCTCCTCCCGGCCGCGACTCGTCGTCGCACGCGTACCGGAACACGCGCTCGGCCTCGTCGTGCTCGATGCGCCGCGCCGTGCCGATGGCGAAGGCGAGCTTGGCGCCGAAGTTCATGGGCGCGTCGGCCGGCTCCAGCGCCCGCACGTACAGCACCAGGCTCGCGTCCTCGACCGTCAGGTACACCGACAGGTTGTTGCTGTTGTTGTTGTTGCGGCGCGTCGTCGTCGTCGTCGCCGCCGCGTGAGCGTGGACGGGTGCGGGGTCGGAGAAATGCCACAGCGACGCCGAGTGCGTCGTCCAGCTTCCGCCCGCCGCCGAAGCGCCCGCCCCGAGCTCCAGCGCGCGGACGCCCGTCGGCCCCGATGCCGACGCCGAGCTGCCGGGACGGTGGGCAGAGGAGAGAGAGGACTCGGAGGGGGCGGACGAGGGCGGAAAGGTGCCCTTCAGAATGGCCGACGACTCGGCGAGGTTCTGCGCCAGCACGCGGAGCTGGGCCGCGAGGAAGGGCGCCTCCTCCTCGGGGCGCCTCGGCAGGGATCCCCGCCCGTCCTCGTAACCCAGGCACAGCGCGAGGTCGACGGAGCGCGTGAGCAGGGCGTGCAGGGCGGCGAGGGGCGCGAGGCGGATGGGGCGCGCGGGGGACAGGCACAGCGTCTGCGGCGGCAGGGTGCGCAGGCGCAGGCTCACGGCGCCGCGCACCAGCCGCGCGCCCACCCGCGTCACGTGGCCCTTGACCGTCTCGTGCCGCGGCGTCGTCAGCGCCAGCGTGCTCCCCGGCCCGTCCGCCGGCGCCAGCAGCGCGTAGCACTCCTCCAGCCCGTGCTTCAGCTGCCGCAGCGTCGAGCGCAGCGAGCCGATCAGCCAGGCGAGCTCCCGTGCCTGTTGTGGTGGTGGTCGTCGTGAGCAGGAGGATCCTTTACTACAGGTTTCAGATGGGGAAGCGGATATTGTGGGGAGGGAAGGGGCGTGTATGAGGACGAAGTCGTCTTCCACGATGTTCATGGCGGGTTCTTGTTCAGGGATTTCGCGGGTATGAGAAGAAAAGGGGTATCAAAAAGTGGCCTGGGACGGCTTCACTGGGGAGGGAAGGGAACGGCCGTTAAGGTGAGAAGGCGTCATACCTGGGTTGCATCCTCTTCGATTTTAAGCTGCTCTGGAGCTATGGGAGGCCAGATCTCAACAGACATATTGCTCTATAATTCTCTGACTTCTCGTTAACTGTGTGGTTGAGAGGCTGTTATAGGCAGCCATATTTGATTAGGCCATTCGAAGGGAGACAATTGGTATGACGATAGCAAGGGGGCAGGTACCTGCTGTGTAGTCTAGCGCTGAATTGTGGGGAGCTTGAGTGACGGACGTGAGGCAGTTGTGGTCCTCCACCGGGCGGGCGGTGACTTACTGTAGGTACTCATGTATGATGCATGTGTTCATGGGGCTAGTCTGCTTCTGCCCCACATTAATAGTTGTAATCAGTAAATGAACGTGAACGGCTTAAAACAATATCAGTGACAAGCTTCGAAGCAGCATCAAAATGCCGTGAATGTCCTCGTCCACTGCTAAAAGCACGAAATCATCTCGCTTCACTGATATGTCAGCGAAGACGTTCGGATCTGCATATCACAACTGTCTACCTGGTGGATGAGAGACAGCAAGATCTGGAAACTACGAAGTATAGTCGGATATCATCAATATGGCGACTGCAGATATCGAGATGGAAACCCATGACCAGCTGCCTGAAAAGACTGGGGCTTCGGTCAATAAGCTACCGCCTATACCAAAAGGTATTTTAATACATATGTAGATTGTCCTCCGAAAGGCGACTCACCATCCTCACTAGGCTCCAAGGTGGTGAAGCGTCGAATATCTGAGCGGGCGCCATCAACCCACTCGGCTCATCGCATCTACATCAACACCAAGTCGCCATTCCGGTCCGTCACCGCGCGCGTGCGCAAGCAGCTGGACAAGAACCTGCGGCAGGCGTCGTACGCCAACAGCGCCTTCACGAACAAGCTGGCGGGCAGGAAGCACGCGTCTCTGGACGAGCGGGTCCGCGCCATACAGCGGCAGCAGCAGGGCGGCAGCAGCAGCACCAGCGGCATCGGCCTCGAGGACGCGGGCGAGGTTCTCGTGCTGGCCACCGGGCGCGCCATCGAGAAGGCGGTCAACGTCGCCTCGTTCTTCCAGAAGCAGAGGGACTGCGTCGTCCAGCTGCGGACCACCAGCGTCGGTGCCGTCGATGATGTTATCGTCGAGGGAGACGAGGAGTTCCCCATGGGCGATGAGACGAGGAAGAGGATGGTTAGCTGCTTGGAAGTGTCTATCAGACTCCGATAGACCTGACCACCATGGCGGCTTGAAATCGGTTCTCAGAAAGTCGACGAGAAAATCCGCCCGCAGAACCTACAGATATGCTCCGGCTGCGGCTACAATTAATAACCTTATTTGATGTCTTCAACATCCAAACAGGTTGTGCCGAAACCAGTGCTCAGATTCTTGAGACTTGTTTCTACCAGTCCCTCATCTCGATACGAGACCCTGGTACAGAAGTCGCTGCTTCGGACGATAGCGAGTCTGAAATAATATACCCAAAATAGTTCAGTCAAGTTCAACCTTCTGTTGCTTACCCGTTGACTCCAAGACGTGGCATGTGGACTCGCGACGGCCCAGCCGTGCTGCATTACGTTGAGCAATCATTCTCGAAGACGGTACCTAGGGCAAGTTCTGCCTTTCGTAGCAGGGGAAATCGAGATTGCCAGGCTGTGGCAAATATCTAACGAAAATAAGCACTTGTATTGAACCTTCCATATATTGAGCTTTCGAAGGTCCACTTCGATGAGGATCTTTCAGTCTGTCACAGACCCCCTGAGTGATAGCCACTAAAGGACTTACGGCCACTGTCATATCTACGACAATGAATAAGGCCGTTGACCAGGATTGACTAAGTCCCTCCTCGTATCTTTAGCCTTATACGGCAACCGCAAGTAGTGTCGCAAGAGAAATTCCACCTGTTGTGCAACTCTTCCTAGTCAAACATGTGGTACGGTGAAATACGGTTGACAGCTTGAGTCAGGTGGGAGGGGAATTTTCTATTCACGCATATCAAGTGCTAGGCAATATCATGCGCTCCCAACGAGTCTCGTATCATTCACGATCGATATACCAGCTACTTCCAAGCTAAGCGGAGTATGTTCTCATGCAGGTTTCGCTTCACAACGGTAATCAAGGTTCAGTCCAAAAGCGG
The DNA here is from genome assembly GCA_004155945.1 of Monosporascus sp. mg162. NCBI lineage: Eukaryota > Fungi > Ascomycota > Sordariomycetes > Xylariales > Monosporascus > Monosporascus sp. mg162. The sequence goes on along the minus strand of QJNY01000418.1, from coordinate 60,730 downwards.
ATCTCCAACCCAAAGTCATATCCGATTGCATGACTTCAGTAAGCGGACTACAGAAACTCAAAACCATCGCCGGAATGCGACGATCCCCACCCGGCTACCCCGCGATCACGACAACCCATCGATCCGCCGGCCCCTCCTTTCGTCCGTTCTCGGACCGAGACCTCTGAGCCAGAAATATACCCCGACCCCCTAGCTAACACCAGATTTAAGCAACGGCATACGTTCCTACTGGACCACATCCGAGTACAGATACGAAGGGACGCAGACCAAACAGGGGCCGGGAACTAAGGCTTACATCTATACCTAAGTACCATGACCGACGCCACTACACAGCAAGCCGCGGACCCCTCGTACCTCATCGTCGGGGCCGGCGTCTTCGGTGTCTCCACGGCGCTGCACCTTGCCGCCAGGCAGAAAAAGGAGGGCAAGGCCGTGACGGTGACGCTCGTGGACCGCGACGCGCCCGACGCCCCCACCCGCGTCGCCGCCTCCTGGGACTGGAACAAAGTCGTGCGCGCTGATTACGCGGACCCGACGTATTGCGCGTTGGCGCTCGAAGCGCGGGACGCTTGGCGCGGCGGCAACAGCGACAACAGCAACAACAAAAACAACGGCAATACCGACGAAGAAGAACAAGGGGCGCTGTTCGCCCCCTTCTACACAGAGTCCGGCGTCTACTGGATCAGCCGCACGGGGCTCGCGGACGCCGTCGTCGACAACTACCGGCGCCTGGGGTGCGGCCGGGAGGTGGACGAAGGCCTCGTCGCTGCGGTGCCGGTGAGCGAGGCGCGGAAGCTGTACGAGGGCGTGTTCGCCGAGGCCGACTACGAGGGCGTCGAGCGCGTGCTGGTCAACCGGACGAGCGGGTGGGCGGACGCGGCGGGGGCGCTGCGCAGGGCCGTCGAGAGGGCGGTCGAGCTCGGCGTCCGGTTCGTGAAGGCCGAGGTTGCGGCGCTGGAGTTCGGCGGCGGCGACGGGACGGCGCGCGGTGTCGTCGGGATCAAGACGGAGGACGGGCGCCTGCTGCGCGCGCGTCGCACGGTGCTGTGCACCGGGTCTTATACCCCGAAGCTGCTGGACGAGAGCGCGCGGCGGAGCGGGATAGAGGCGCTCCGGGCCGGGGGGCGGATCATCGCGGCTGGCGTCACGACCGGGTTGACGGTGCTCGGCGACGAGGCGATGGACAGGTTCGGGGGGATGCCTGTGGGGATTCAGGAGAACCCTCCCGAGAGAGGTAGGTATATTTATTCTCTTGGTTGCTCCGATGGTACATCTCGCACGCGACGTCCGTTTTAAGGGGTGACCCCTGACCGGCCCCCTTGCCCTGCACACCCACCAGTGTGCATTTGTTAGCTGACCCGCACGGCGTAGGCGCGAGCAACGGGAGCCTGCCCCCGAACAAAGACAGGCAGCTGAAATGGTGGGGCCAACACATATTCAAGAACACGCAGAAGATGCCCTCCGGGACCGAGTTATCGGCACCACCCCCCGAGCGCGACTACGCGCAGTGGGAGGTGCCCGAGTCGCTGAAGGGAGACGTCAACTTCGCGAACAGGGTGACGTTCGGGAAGCAGGGGGAGTCGTGGAAGATCGAGCAGCACCGCATCTGCTGGTAAGATACGTAGACGGAAGAAGCATCGGATACCCATCTCCTCTCTCTCCCTTCCCCTTTTCCTCCCTTCTTCGCTATTCGTGTTTCAGCGGATGGTGCGGTATCTTCTATGTCGACAGAGGGATTCGACTGACGATGATGGAACTTAACGTAGGGAGGCGCTGACGCCGAGCGCGGACTTCATCGTCTCGCCGCACTCCGCCGCCGAGGGGCTGTACGTGGCGACCTGCGGCTCGTTCCACGGCTGGAAGTTCCTCCCCGTCATCGGCAAGTACGTCGTGCAGATGCTCGAGGGCTCCCTGGCGCCGGAGCTCCGGGAGAAGTGGGCCTGGGATAGGGAGTTGCCCGACCCGTCGAAGAACAAGGTCTGGCCGAGGCATGAGTTGAAGGACCTGTGGTGACGAGATTAGCGGTCGTGCCGGTATGAGAAGCCGAGGTTTTGTGTAGATCGCTTGGGCGGAGACGAGTTCGGCAATTCAAGGGACGAGGAGGGTGCGAGGCAGCAAGTCGGGGCCCAGATGTAGTCATCGAGCGCTTAATAAAATTCATTACGGTACGGCCCACTCACTCGTAGCTCTAACTCGCCATCGTCGTTACTTGTCCCTTAGCCGAATATTACAATGTCCTATTATCCCACATAGACAGGCTCGTATATTCGACAATATACACAACATGACTAAAGCCGTGGAAAGAACAGTAGTAATCTGAAGCATTTTATGAATATGACCCCGAGTTCTCTTGTAGGCCAAACTATCTACACCTCGTTTCGTAGCGCGTTCGAATTTAAGGCTCTCAGCACATACCCTTCTCATAGCAAGGCCTCTTGCGGTTATACCCAGCCCCGTAACGATTACAGTTGTATCGTGGGTTGCTTGATCATATGCGTCCGACGATGGACGTCCGGATCCACCCAGGCAGCTCGCGATTGGTGATCGAAAGTGCGCAATTGCACGAAGAACTTGGGTGCTAACTGCTGTTAACCTTCGGCTCCAAGCAACTCCCGAAAGTCACCTTGGTTCTTAAGGGGAATGTTCATGTACAGGCTACGCCGTGAGCTACAAAAGGCGAGGGCTGCGACCAGCATGGGAAGAAATATGCAAGCCCAGATCTCGACGAGCTCAACAGCTGAGAACTTGCTCGACTTGGGAGAAATCGTCTAATCGAATCACCCGCAGCACGATCTCACCATGTTGGTGCTAATCGCAGGCATCACCGGAATGTGCGGCCAATGACTGGCTCGCGTCGGCCTCGCAAAGGGGTAACAGGTCCGCGGTGTTAGGAGGAACCCGGATAAGCTCAGCGAGGACCTCTCCGCGGCGGTCGGGGCTTTGTCGAGATAACGGACATCTACAACTTCGCCGCGCTGCAGAAGACTGTTGAGAGTGTCGGTGCGGTGATCTGTGCCTACCGTGCCCACCCCGAGGCCGTGGTGGAGGGCCAGCTCCTATTGATCCGTGCTGGCGTGAACGTAAGTGACCTCGGAGCAGATCTGGTGATAGGTCGGGCGATTTGGGTTCTTGATAGGTAGGGGGTGGGCACCAGATCTTTCACGCTGCAGCGTGGAAGCGGAACCGCCTCGGGGTTCACGAGACGTACGACTGCTACATTTCCTTCTGCAACCGTACGTCTGTTCCGGGACCTACCTAAGAGCTCTCTTCGGGAGTGGTAGCTCTCTTCGGCGAGTCACCCCTCTCCCATTTTCTGTATTCCCTTTGCGCGAGAGACTGATCATCCCTACGGAACCGCAAAAAGACGCAAGCACCAGCTCCACCATCAAACCCATCTACGGCTTTACGGACACCATCCTGGAGTGGGGGCTGATCCGCTCAGACCGGCCCAAGATCATCGACGCCGCCTCGCGCGGTACCTCGGCGACGGGGTCAAGGCGCTCTTCTGGACCAGCGCGGACGACTTCGCGGCGTACACCATCGAGGCCGTGTCGGAGCCCGGCGAAGCGGACGGGGCGTTCTACTGTGTGCGGAACTTCCGGGCGTCGCCGCTCGAGATGATGGAGGCGTACATGCGGGGGCGCGGCGTGCCGCTAGAGAGGCAGAGCGTTGGTTCGCTGTCAGAGATCGAGGACATGCTCGCGCAGGCGCGCGCGTCAACACCGCCTAGCGGATACCACGAGTACATTGGCTCGCGTATGCCAAGTACGCGATGAACGGGACCTAGGACTACGAGACGCCGGATTGTGAGCGGTGGCCCGGCGTCAAGCAGCCTTCCATCGAGCAATGGCTTCTTGATCATCCTGACGTGTAGTTCTAGTGCTAGGTGGGAGCTAATCGTGGGGAGAGACATTGCGACCAGGGTGGTACTTTTTCGTACTTCCTTTCTCCCTCATAGCGTCTACGATGCCGCACGTGCGTACTCAGTACGCTGTTAGTGCGCACCTACTAGGTTCGAGGTAGCCTCAAAGGCAAGCAAGCCACGTTGAAACGGGATAACGCAACTCAACTACTCATGCAGGCCTTCCGAATGACACAACTTAGAGCGTAGATCAAATGCAGGACCTTGCAGGTTGGTGATGCTCAGCTCTGCCGGTATCTGCTTATTCGCATTCCGGATTTCTGGAAACAGCATATCATTCTCGCCGCTCTCATCATCGCAGGTGTTCCAGCACGATATATACACGGAATTGATTAACAGCAGTGAGATACGCATGTGATACGTAGGCGTCCATGTCGTTCCTGATCAGTAAATAACCGCATTAAGTGGTGCAGGCACATCATATAGAATGTTAGCAGGTCGAGCGAAGCCGATGTACGACCACGTGATGTGGGAACCGACCGCCCGAGATCTGTGGCGAGACGGTAAGGCTGATCTCTCCTCGTTGCTTTTCATGGAAGGCTGTATGAATATCGATCAGCCTTGCTTTACACAGAAGATGCTCTCAGGCATGTAGCCCGGTAGCACTGGGTACAGGTAGGTTGATTGGGAGAATGGACCCTAAGAAATTGGAAACTCAAGTTCACGCGCAATTGCAGACAGGTCCTGTGTAATCTCCTTCAAGCACTAGCACGTCAAAAGAAATAGGCGCAAAAGTGTCGGAGGTTGGAACAACAATCGGATCATGCCTCGGTCTTCTCACTAGCGGTTTCGGTATTGCGCATTCCAACCATCCTGGTCAGGTCGGGTGGTGTGAGACATGCGCTTAAAAGTACTTAAGGGTCTGTGGGACAAGAGCTTAAATTTTGGCGCGACAGCAAGGTTGCGGGCCGTTTCGATATGTAGCCAGGCAGATAACTTGGAGACGATTAGGTGCTGTCGAAGGCTGGCGCGACTCGGCCGCAATGTAGGTCCCAGAGTGTAACAACCTAACGTTTCGACATGGGGCCCCCCTTCGAGGACCGTAAAGCGAAGCGGTCCTGTGCGTTTGAAGTGCCGGGCGAATAAACATTCATATGCTTTTGCGAGGCGGGGTGCAGTTTGTCTCCCCAAAAAGAGGTTTCCGACCTGAAGAGACTATCAAGTTACATGATGCAAGGTCAGAGATCAAATCCCAACGCCTTCAATCCGCATGTGTGGTCCTTCTTATTGGTTTCCGAGCTGCTAACTGACTCTATGTCGGCCATGCGAGGCCAGTTGGATCATGCAATGCCAGCGATGACTATAGTAGCGTAGGAGCGAGATGCACGTGGTGGGTGGTAATTGGTAGCACCTGGGCCACTGGGCCTGTCCACCATAGACGGTCAGTGATGTAATGCAGCAGCGCCGTTACATTGCGTGTCTACGTAGCATGCAACTCCCAACGTCAGACCGCGAATCTACCGTTGAATTTCATGTCGCTGTCTGTTGGGTTGAAATGGTAAATTCAACGAGTCATTGGCTGCCGAGCAAGTTGGAAGTTCCAAAAAGGATTTGACGGGTTTGAGCGCTTTGGCTGGTAAGGTCGCGATGATCATAGGTACCGCCGAGATTACAGATACCGGTGGACCTCATCATAGAGGCGGTAATTAGACTCCGTGAGAAGTTACTGTTTTTGGTTTAGCCCAAGGTACGGAAGGCAAGACAACGCCCGGATTGGCAGACGGATTGCCGTTCCTGCAGGACACACCACGCCAAAATTAGCGTAGCCAATCGTCAACTTCCATGCTTTGGTTGAAGCTGAAATTGTGCACAATTTTTCTCACCCACCTCTTCATTGTCCCTGACTGGCTTCATTGGGGCCGCGGATGGAGAAGTGGCAAATGGGACAGAAGGGCAAAAAGAGCGGTGTCCTTATTTTAATCACTAGCACTGATTACTCCCCATTACGATACAATCCTGCCCCGATGAACCTACCTACTAGTATGTATGCCGAATATGCTGATATTTTGAGAGCACCAAATTTCTGAGTCTGAAGCAAGGTTAGATTAATTTGATGGGAAGATACGGACGGGTAATAGCATGTATCATCATCGTCATGAGTGAGTGAATAAGCAAGCGAAGTCGGTAAAGTGAGAGGGTAGGTATCATGGGACCCTCGCCAGCCATGGGTGAATGTACAATTTGTTAGTGTAGTAGACTGTATTATTAGGGGAGCCAGTATCAGTGTGCCTGAGCTGGAGACTTTGTCTTAGTTGATTGGAGGCCGCAAACTGCCCAGAGTTATAGTTCTTTTGTCTTTTTTTGACCAGCCATGATTTGCCCCATTCGCATGAAAAACGCCGCTGTCGTAATGGACTATCCTGATTGGTGAGTTAACCCGGAAGCAAGAAGTCTTTGTTATAGTTGGGTGGGAACCGTTGTTACCCAGGCCTATATCTCATCAATGGACCCATTGTTTTCAAATATTCCCCTTTGCAAACTGACCCGCACCTGTGGTTGCACTAACGCCAAGTTTCCCCAGATCGTGGGCTCTCTCCCCTCCCTCTTAATCCTCCATGCGCCGCCGACACGCTCTATTTTCTGACTTCTCCTAGTTCACCCCTAACCTTCACTTCAGTGATTTTATATCCTAAACTACGCGGACTTCGTTGGCAGAGTCCACCCGTTAGTATTTCGATCACGACCATCCTTTCAACTCGAGTATCGAATATTCAACCAGACTTTCTTTGAACCATATCTGTTAGGTTGCTGGAACACAGACCACCAACGCACGGACTTGTTGTTTATAAGTCGCAACTACACTTATATACCAACGCATATACATCACGAGGCACGTGGGATACGACTTGAAAGAGATTTTGGAAAGGCATTACGACCTATCGTCTCTGGCATCGCTCATTCTATTAACAAAAACCTTGCGTTCTCGTTTGCGACGAGGTTGACTCACGCCAAACGCAAAACGCATATCATCCGTATATATTTGGGAAGATTACCAACGTTCAAGATGCAGCTGTCATCTATGCTCACTGCTGCACTTCTGCCCTTGATGGCAGTTGCTACCACAACCACAACGGCCACCTCAACCACGACCATGACGGCATACGTCACAATTCAGAAGGTTGCTACCTCCGCCGTCACGAGTGCAAGTAGCTTGACCTCAAGTAGCTTGACCTCAAGTAGCTTCACCACAAGTATCTTCACCTCGTTCAGCGCGAACTCCATCTCTTCGTATGTGCCTACTAGCACTGGCTCTCAAAGCTCCTCATTCGCCATTCCGACCAGCTCGGCGAGCACGTCGACAGTTACCTCAACGAGCACCTCAACTAGCGGCTCAGATGTTAGCTCGTCGACCCCCAGTGAAACCGAGGAGGCATCAAGCGTCCCCGAGCCCAACGCTGGCGCCTCTCTCCAGGTCACCCAGATGGCCCTTGCCGGTGTCGCTGGTATGGTGGCCGCAGCCCTATTGTAAGATGGCAATGGCAGCCGCGCGGGCGGCAGTGGTGTTGAGGGGATCATGGAGCCTCGGTCCGAAGTTGACCTTCACAATGTCTGATTCGAACTCTTCGATGCGAACATCGTTTCATTCTTTTCTTTTGCCAAAAACCAACATTCTTGCTCTCAGTACTCCCACGAAACCACACGCGACGAGACGTTCCAAACAGTTCAGTTGACGGCAACAATTGACACCCAAACACAACTCATCCCTTTTCTGACAATGCGGGCTTCCCACGGGTTACTGTGCTCGTGTCGCTCGTGGTGGGAGCATGACTTTCCATGTTCTTCAACCACAACTTTTTTTGCTGATTCACCGGTGTCGAGCGTTTGGTGTTCTTTTTCTTTCATGAAACATAATGTTTCAATAAACCAGCGATGCATGCGATCGGAATCGACGGCGCTGATGCACCTGTTGCAATTCGTTGACCACCGCCTTCGCTGGTCCTCGGCTTCTTCCTCCCCTGGAACAGACTTGCAGACCCCCGAGTCATGAAATTCCCCTTCTTTGAGTTACGTACTTATTATGATCATGATCCCACCTTGCGATACCCACACTGGCATCGGGGGCTGGTCACCATACTTTGCAAGATCTGAGTCCTCTCATCCGCCGATGAGATGCTGGACACTGGGAAAAGAGAGTCTGAGGCGAAGCGCAAAGCCTGTGTGTTCGCTGGCTGGTTCATTTCCTCAACTTCTTTTTGTTCTTCGCCATCTGGCCGCGGAGTTTGATGACAAGCGACAAGCTAGGAACGAGACTTATACCCCATTTTGATTCTACCCCGTTCGACGCTCTTCGTGTCGACTGTTGAGATACCCTGTTGTTGGACGCTTGCTGAGCGAGGACGTATGACGCTTACCTGTGAGAGAGGAAATTACTTTACAGCCGTGCGTCGGAAGCACGCCCTTTCTTGTATTCACACTTTTTGACTGGAAACTGAGCTCTGAGATGTTGGTTTTTGACTGTTCGAAACTTGTCTTTGGATGCGCCTCCTCGGAGATGTACCACTGGCTTCCTCCCTAGGCTACTTGGGGTTGGAAGAAAAGGGGACGAATGATGGCTTGGTGATTTATTTGGCGGATTTGGCGGAAGAGATGACCGCGTATCAGGTAGACCTGAATTGATATCTTAAGCCAAGTACTCTAATTCTCGTTGCTGCATCGAATGCTTATGTATTACCGCTACTGCGGTAGGTCTCCAGAGGTTCTTCCGGAGTTATATACCGGACGCCAGCTGCTTGTCTGCGATTCAGGGACAACATTGGACGTCCTGGCCTTTCCCCGCCGTCAACACCTATCACCATTGCCTCCTCGTCTGACCCATACGAACTATTTGACAGATGGCATTGTTGGCGATGACTGTCCAATACCCGACCGGTAAGCGCATTCGCCCCGCCTCCTTCAGACTTCGAACCCGTCACCCATGCCCTTCCATTAACTGCCGTAGGCTCCGCCAGGCTGAAACACATCTACCTGTTTGTGTAGTTTCTTTCGTAGGCACGAATAAGTGGTCGGGGAATGTGAGGCATTTGGAATGGGTGGTTCGCTATAGAGTATGAGAACTGTACCATGCAGTCTGACTGATTAGGACTATGGCAAGGAAAGTCCTAAAACCAATTTTGAACTACACATGCACAGAAAACCTCGATTTGCCCGATAAGGTTTTTGACTTTCATCTTTGTATTCATTGTTCTGTTCAATCGCCCGGACGTTCGGGTGGGGTTGCTTCCGGCAAAGACAGGGAGGGCGCCGTTAGTCAGGCTCCTGTGAATTTCCGGTCCCAACCGACCGGACCCGTGGGGGCCAATCGTAGCGATGTCAAAAATTCCAATCCAATTTCTAATCGGCATCACTTATTGAGCATACAGATTGGGGAAATTACCTAGAACATTATCGGAAGAGCAACTACATCCCTTCCGCGATAACGACGGCTAAGGAGAGGGAATTGAACCATGGCAGCTTCTTCGGCTTCGTTGCAGCGCATTCGGGCGCCGCTGCAGCGTGCGTTAACATCATCAATCCGCAGCACCCGAGCCTATGCCACCATCCCAACCAACGCCCCCGAGTCGCCGAGTAAACCCAGCAGCAGCACGACAGCGTCGCCGACATCGCGGCGGCCGACGTACTTCAAAGATACCACCATCGCATCATTCGACGAGTTCCTGCACACGTCGTCATCATCATCCTCCCCGGCATCCGCCCCGCTATCGGCGAACGAGGCGTACGAGCTGCGGACCGTGGAAGTCGGGCCGGCCTCGAACCGGCGGACCATCACGCGGCTGCCGGAGTGGCTCAAGACGCCGATACCCGCGGGCAACAGCAACTACAAGAAGATCAAGCAGGACCTGCGGGGGCTGGGGCTGCACACGGTGTGCGAGGAGGCGCGGTGCCCCAACATCTCGGACTGCTGGGGCGGGTCCAACAAGAACGCGGCGACGGCGACTATCATGCTCATGGGCGACACGTGCACGCGCGGGTGCCGGTTCTGCAGCGTCAAGACGAGCCGGCGCCCGCCGCCCCTGGATCCCCACGAGCCCGAGAACACGGCCGAGGCCCTCGCGCGCTGGGGGCTCGGCTACGTCGTGCTCACAAGCGTCGACCGGGACGACGTCGGCGACGGCGGCGCGCGCCACTTCGCCGAGACCATCCGCCGCATCAAGGCCAAGAAGCCCGGCATGCTCGTCGAGGCGCTGACGGGCGACTTCATGGGCGACCTGGACGCGGTACGCGTCGTTGCCGAGAGCGGCCTCGACGTCTACGCGCACAACGTCGAGACGGTCGAGGGGCTCACACCCTACGTGCGCGACCGGCGCGCCACCTTCCGCCAGAGCTTGCGGGTGCTGGAGCACGTGAAGGCCGTCCGGGGACCCGAGGGCATCGTCACGAAGACGAGCCTCATGCTGGGCCTCGGCGAGCGCGAGGACGAGGTCCTGGACGCGCTGAGGGAGCTGCGGAGGGCCGGCGTCGACGTCGTCACCTTCGGCCAGTACATGCGCCCCACGAAGCGCCACCTCAAGGTCGAGAAGTACGTCACGCCCGCCGAGTTCGAGACGTGGCGCCGGCGCGCCCTCGACATGGGTTTCCTCTACGTGGCCAGCGGCCCGCTCGTCAGGAGCAGCTACAAGGCCGGCGAGGCCTTCATCGAGAACGTGTTGCGGAAGCGCGCGGGGGAGAAGGGCGGCGTCTCAGAGATGGGCCATAAGCTCAAGGTGGCGGCTGCCATGGAAGAGGTCATGAAGAGCGAAGTGGTTTGAGTCAACCTGGCCTTACGATTACGCTTTATTGTCATAAATTGTTTTTACGTATATCGAGGCTCATCGGTACTTATGCGGTTGTTCGCCCTCATCGGGAAGCGTTGGGTTGGCGCATGCAGAGGCATCACGGGATTTGGGTCTGAGGTAGCTTTTTGGGAGTCCTTTTCAACAAAGTTTATATTCGTTCTACCGCCATGCATTTCCTTCCTGACATATAATGACTTGCGCCTCTCCATGAGGAGTTGGATATCTGTCATCCCTTCATTCCATGAACTTGTTTCCCTCAACAGCCTAGCGTGGGACCACGAAACTATCGAACCTAGGAATTAGAGCCATTTGCTCAACATGGCGTCTGCATCTCCCCAAAGTTGCTGAACCTATTCCATTACCGTCGTAACCTGCAGGGCTACCGTAGTAGGGTTCTTGAAACCATATGAAGGCTCAAAGAATTTTTATAGTACTGTACCTTCTCGTCATTTGATCGGCTACATTTGCCGTCGGTCCCGTGCAGCAAGCAAGGCCCAATGGATTCACGCCTAACGTGGCGCAGAGAGACTGCTGGATTCAGCCCGGATCATGGATCAAAGCGTCTTACCTAGCTAGGCAGCGAGGGCGTTCACGGGGCTTCGCCGCCAATCAACAGCAATCCTTTTGCGGTCATGTTATGCCCAAATTTCCCTTCTTTCGAGCCTTTCCCTCTTGAATATTTCCCGCCCTGCGCGCTATTTCTGAGTTCTCTGACGGCTTGGTTTGTCTCATCCTCCATCATCACCCCACACCACATTGTTCTCCCGCCCATTCGAGCTTCGTGTTAGATTAATACCTGTTGGCGTACAATCCGCGATGTCTTTCCAATTGATGACGGCAGCCGCAGCGGGCCTCTACAAGCGGTCCAACTTCGACGCTTCTGATGCTCTGGGAGCTATCGCGAAGAGGTCCGCCGAGAGCGGCAAGCAGGACCTTTCCGTGAGTCTCCTTAACGCCTTGATCGGCCTCGTCGTCGTCAATATCGTCGTCTGGCTGCCGGTATTCGTCTTCGTAAGTGACCCGAGCGCCACACTATCCGCTCTTCTGTTACGAACCGAGGTCTGACCAGGCTTTAGCTCTGCTACACGGTGGGCACGTTATTCCCCACGCTGGCGGCCGTCGAGGACGAAACCCCGCCGCCATCCTACGAGCGCGTCTCTCTGAAGGAGGACGTCGAGAAGAATGACGGCGCCAAGAAAGTCAAGGCCGACGTGGAGGAAGAGGAGGGCGGACTCCTTCGATCCCGCCCCGTCACTTCGGGCTTCTTCGCTATCTTCCGTCTGCTCCGCTCCATCGGCGGCTGGAGGTCCCTCTTCCGAGGCATCTCGTGCGCCTCGGCCGCGAACACCGTGGCCCTCCTCATCGCCCTCGTCGTCTCTGCCGTCCCCTATGTACCGGTCGCCGTCGGCCTCGCGGTCGGCTCCCTCGCCACGGTGCAGCTGTCGACCGCCTGGCTGCATATCGTCATGACGGCGCCGAGGCCGGAGCCCTTCTGGCGCAGGTTGCCGGGCCTCAGGGCCACGTTCCGCGCCACCGCCCTGCCGACCCTTGTCGTCAACGTCGCCATTCTGCTGGCCTACGAGCTGCCGGCCCCCCTGCTCCACGCAATGGGCCTTGAGACAGTCGAGGGATCCGTCCCCGGCATGATCACCAGCGCCGACGGGTCCTCGCTCGCCAAGGACCTCGCCGTGGTCCTCGTCCAGCTGCTCGTCTTGTTCTTCTTCTCCGTGCCCGCCTGCGTCGTGCTGCTGCGCTGCCAGGCCTCCCTGCTGCCCGCCGAGGACGCGTCGCGCACCATCGTGTCCTTCGACCGCGCCTTCGGCCTCGAGGGCGAGAACGGCCCCCACGAGCGCGGCTACGTCACCATGATCGAGGCCTGGAGGACCTTCTCGGGCGCCGCGTGGCGGCGTCTGGTTGTGCTTTACGTCAAGATCATCCTGTTCACATTCGCCGTCGAAATGGTGATTATTAATCTTTTCTTCCTGCAGGTTAGGGTCGTCACACTCAATGTCGTGCGTTCGGCGAATGTCTCCTCGTGAAGCGTGGCCGGTTCTAAGCTGCGAAACGATGCATAAGCTGCGTTCGTGCTACCGCTCGGGAGACCGGCCCCGCCTAGGGACTTTGGAGAAAAGGCCGCTTCCGGCCTTTGGATCCGTATCAAGCAAGAACGTTGGATAGCGGCGGTATCAAACTGACCTATGATTGTGTTCTAAGGTGTGAAGGTCATTGGGACATTCCTTATGTATTATCGGGATACTGTCAACGATTAAGGGGGACAGCCGAGGTAGCTTTTCGAACCCAGAGGCACTTCCAAAAAGGTGGTGGCCCGAGATTGATATTATATTACGCCCCATCGACTGCCAGGGTATAACGCGTTGTTTTATCTGATATTACAACGTGCTTAACCACCTAACCCAGCTCTACGCTTCAGTCTGTATCTGGTCTTTCCAAGACTTGTGCGTACCATCTCAGTGACGCACTAGTTATTCGCTTGCTATAGGCGCCTTCCGCGGCATCCGCGGGGATAGAATCTCAAGATTCTAGCCGGGACACGAGCCTCGTGATCCACCCACTCGTCTAGTAGGTTACCAGATAAAAAATGTCATAGAATCCATCAAATCGTCGCAGTACAACTCGTCTACCATCTCACCGTTCATGATGCCGCTGACGTATGAGGCCTCTATTAGTAGATAACTCGGCCTAGCGCTTCCGGCAACTTGTATACTCTCCGCTGCCGGGCGCAACACGAATGGCACCGGCGATCCAAATAAGACGGCGGTGATGTCTCCCCTGCGGCTGTCGGGGACGCAAGTACCGACGAATCCACTTCTCGTGGTGAAGAACGACTGGTCGCCGATTTTCGCACCGAGATATTGCTCATATTCGCTTGGTAGAGCAGGAACTGTTTCGTGATCTGACTCGCGCTGTTTAGTACGTCCGCTTAGAAGGCTCAGGTACGTCGCTTCGTAGGACGAGGGTGCCGGATCGTAGCCCGACAGGAAGCGTTTGTCCCCTATCAACGCCCTCCACAAGGGCTCTTTGCTCTTAAATTCATCGACGAGCGACTTCACCGAAGATCCTAGCTGACACGGCCGCTGCTTCGCCGCGGACGCCAGCGACTCGAGTTCGGGAAGTTGGGCGATGTATGCGTCGAGGGTCGGCCCGAGGAGCACGACCTGCTCGATAGTGTCCACGAAGAGCCCCTCGATTTGCAGTGTCCTGCCATCCCCCAGCCTCCCCCCGTTCTTGCATCCTGCCCCTGCCCCTGAGGCGCCGCCGCCGGGGACTGCTGGTGGGTGGAACATGGTACCGCTCGGCTGGGTAGCTTTTCCGCCTACCTGCCGCGAGAAGTCAGGGACCCAGGACGGGAGATCGGGCTGCCTCGCCGTCGACGGCAGGCTGTGAATGTGGGGAGCTGGTGCGGAAACGCCTGGTAGGAATACGCCGGACAAGAAATACGGACCGTCTTCCTGGGCGAAGATATACGCCATGGTATCAGCATAGACTTCCGACGTCGACTTCCTGTAGTCGACGGTGATGGCATCCTTGGATTCTGCTTCAAGTGAGCCCGGTTTCAGGAGACTGAGGAGCGCGTAGATGCAGTCCCTTGGGTCCGTGACCTCCGAGGACCTCGATATCTTGAGCAGCTTACACAAGCTCTCTCCACTCTCTCCACCCTGGGATTTTACCGCCGTATACAAGTCATCAAGGATGTCGATCTTTATTTGTTCGAGGACTTCGATATCGCCTCCTCCCGGGCCTCCGGGGTTCTCTCCCGTGACATCTCCGCCTGGTAGCTTCTGGTTCCCGCCCTGCTGCTCCTTTTGACGCGCCACGCCTCTTTCGGTTGGCCACTCCGGCCAACGGAACGCCCAACAGGGCGAAGGGAAAGGGCTCGTTATCTCCGTAAACTTATGGAGAAACCCAGCGCCTACGAGCGATTTCTAGAAGTCACTAGATTCTACAGTGACATATGCACCCGATAGGGGGCCCTGGCTGCCTACCGCAGGCCATGTTCTTATGTTGTGGGAGGGGGCAGTATACGGAGGCTGTAGAGGATCTTGGGGCATGTGTATGCGTACGGGATGCCCACCCTGCACTCAAGTGAGGACGCGACTACACTCACTGGAGTGTAAATGCGGAGGGGAGGGCTACCGAACGGCGGTCCACAAGGGATCGTTCGGCCTGTAGCTGGAGGGGTAAGGGAGTTTGGAGTCCGGAGTATTGTTTTCTTTTCTTTTCCTTTCATGATTCCAACCACGTAATAATCTCTTAATGCGCAAAACGCGTGGGAAAAGGGCAGAGTCGCCCACGACCTCGGCCGACTAGGGCCTCGACCATGGGCAGCACGCCCTACGATATACCATCAATACTCGATAGCTGCTGGGTACTGCCCTCACTGGGCCGCAGGGAGGATACAGCTTGGACCGCTGGAAACGGCGAAGCGTCTTCGGACATGAATTGTTAGATGGGTTCTACGACAGTGGAGTAAGGGGTTAATTAGATAACTAGTTAGCTACACCTAGCCTAGCACGCCCAGATGCCCTAGGGGAGGCTACGGGATAGCCGCTACACGGCGGTCCCCCGGCGTTAAATACTACAACAACAACAACAACAACAACAACGCCTCTTTCGGTAAACATGGCTCTAGCGGCGAAGCTCCAAGCCTTCATGAGGGTTGACCAGGACACCGACTTGCGCCCACAGACAACCAACGGATCCTGTCTGGCCATCGCTAGTTCCTGCATGATCCAGACGCGCGAGAACCACGGCCGCCGCTCCGCCAGCCCGAAGAAGAACCCGGTACACCGACCGATCAAGTCTACCAGGTGCTGGTCCCGGTCCGAGTCAATCCCTTTGCGGTGGCTTTGGGTAGCGAGCAGTGATAGGGAGTCAAACACGTCCGTCTCGTCGTCCGTCTCGTCGTCCTCCACTCCGAGCCATATGATTACCCGTTCAGCCGACGCGTAGATGTCGCGCATCATGGTGACCTGGTGCCGTCGCTCGTCCAGGCCTTGCTGGTTGATACATACTGCGTCCACCCACAGCGCAGTAGCGCCGGCTCCGGTGGGCGGCCGCAAGTGGCGCAGAGCCGTGAGGAGGTTCGTGGTAACCGGAAAGGGATGGCCGTCGAGAAGCACGGTGTTGCCTGGGATACTCGAACTTGAAGCGCCGCCTCACACGTACGAGAGAGCGTTATATACGGGGCTGGTATCGAGGTCTGTGGTGATTATATTGCAGCGAAGCGGTTCTTTAAAGGCACCCGGCTGAAGCGTGAGAATACGGATCTTACGACGCTCTGGATCAAGCGGGAGGTAGCGGAAGGACTTCACTGACATCATCTAAGTCTTGGATGCTGCTAAAATAGACAGGATAATGAGCATACGTTGAGGTCAGTCTAGCTGTCTATCTAGGTGGCAGAGAGGCATATATATATATATATATATATATATATATATAGAGCACTGACAGGTGCTATGTTACTGTACTTGTTCGCAAGACCTTGACACTCATTTCAACATTCCCGCTCGAGGTTGTGCAATATACCAGTACATGCTCCCGCAGTCTACTATACTTCTGCAGTTCCCGAACCGTTTGTTCGGCTAACTTTTAACTTCCGCGGCTTCGTTAGTTCTAAGTTAACTTCCGCTACTTAATCAGTCCTAAGTTATTCCCCTTATTAAATTAACCTAACAAATTGGTATTCCGGTCCGGCTTTTATTTATTCGATCCGGATTATGATATATAATTACGCCGTCGGTTCTCTTTACACATAATTACCAGATGCTAATTTTAAGCCGAAAATTTCGCGAAACTTTAAAACCGGTTTTCGTACGAATATCATAATTTAGCTATTTGCTATATTTTTATATCCGGATATAGTTTAATAAATTTAAAAGAAGTAGTTATAATTAATATTATTTCAATTTTCTGTTATAATAATTATATCTTAATTATAAACATAAATAAGAATTATATTAAGCTTAACGTTCCACACATATAAGCGCCTTACACATATAAGCGCTACGTTTTTTAACACATTCCAACTACTTATCTTTAATTGCTCATTTTTTAACAATTACAATATGGAGAGCCTTACAAAAGAAGCGAAAATGAACTTAGCCATTCAGAATAAAAAACGAGACCCGAAACTTAGTTATAAAAGGCTTGGTTTTTATCTATAAAGTTTTATCTTTTACCTTAGCATACCGTTTTAAAGGTAGACGCGCCCGAGCTGATATTATCCCTCCTTTGCAAAAATTAACGCCGACCGAAAAAAAATCGATTGTCGACCGAATCCTTAACCTAGATACGCAAACGTTTCCTGTCCGGCTTTAGCATATTAAAAATATGGCCAATATATTACTGGCCTAGCGCGTTATAAAACGCGTTAAAATTAATTAGGCGTCGAATTTTGTTAAACGGCAAAAAAAACTTTAAACGCGTTTAAATCGGAAGATCGATTATTAACGGATTTTATTGAATTGGGACGGGGAGACTCAGTTCCGATCAGAGCATCTTTGATGGGCGGGTCACGATAGAATAACCGAGTGCAGCGGTAATGAAGGCAAATAAAAACACTGTATTTAGGTCCGGGTTAAACCAGACTTTAAAATAGAAATAAATGCTAGTAATAAATAAACGATGATCAGTAATAAAAAGGATTCGGGGTTGCGCCCGGTGGAAAAGCTCCTAAAAATACATATGTAAAGCTGATTAATTGATTAACCAAGCTATACCTTCTGGCCCGGCACCTTGCACTATTTCAACTTTTTTTTCTCGAAATAAGATTATCCTTAATCCATTTTGAGAAACAAATGAAAACATAACGTAACCAACTTTTAACGCTATAAATTATATATGAAACTTATTAATTAATTTAATTAACGTTTACGCGGCTTGTTCTTTATTATTTTTAACTTAAGATTATATCCTCGACGTTTAGCTAAATCCTTTTACTGCTTAACCCTTTCCTGCTTTTTTTAAGCCTTATCCTTTAATTTCTTTGTACTGATTAAAGATTTGTACTTAGCCTAACTTAGTTATTTTTATAGGAAATATAGTTCTGGTTTTTACCCGGTATTTTCGAATATATTTCTTACTTACTTGTACATCGTAACATATTAACCTTGTATTATTGCCATTGCTTGCTGATTACTAACTTTCGGTTAAGGCTTGTATTTTATTTCGAATAGTAATTTCGTAGATATTAGATTAGGACGTATAACTTTAAATGCCGATGGGCCAGTTTAAATTGATGGAAGAAAAGGCATTAATATCGGAAATGGTCGTATAAATAACTGCTAAAATTAATTAGGACGTTGCTTTTGTTTACGTCGTTTACTATAGAATAATTAGGCAAATTAATTAAAATTTGGTTTATCGTTATCTTTTTTAGTTAATAAAAACGGGAGGTTTCCAGGTTAATCTTTTACGTTTTTTTTAATATTTTCCGTTTTTGGTTTCAGGCCTAGAAATCCTTTAATTATGTCGGTAATTTTGTTTTCCATTTAATACTTGCTAATTTTTTTCGTTTCGGTTATAATTTGGTTTCCTTATTTTATAAGGTTGCGGCAAATAATATAAAAAAATAAGCAATTTACAGTCCGTAAATATAATATCTGGTTTAAGTAAGCATTTTAACGATTATTATACGGGTAAGCGGATTATTTAATCCTAATTTTCCTTACGCTTTTCGGTACAGTTAAAGTAATAACTAAATACGATTTTCGATAACATAAATATCGAATATTAGCAGTAAACGCTTTAATCGGTTATATAACATATTAATCTAATACCTTATTAAACCTTTAACAGTTAAAACTTTAGTTTGGACGATAAACTATATATATTTCGGGTTATTATTACTAATCGCCTCCTGGGTTTTATTAAGAAATAGTTTGGACTTATTACGTAAAATTACTCGTCCAGCTTTTAGGATAACGGCGATAATTTTTAAAGGTACATCTTAAGCGATTATTTAAATAAAAATAATAACATTCGCAAAACGTAAGTAAGTTTTATTTTAAATGATCATAAAAGTTTGCTATAAAAATCCAGCTATTTCGTTATATTACAGTTCTGTTAACCAATATAATAATAAGTTAATATTTTTCCATAAACGTTAACCATTAATATCCTTTAAATATATAAAGATAAGCCGATTAAAATAAATTTAAGGTATAACTTCTTTTAAAAGATATAAGGTGGAATTATTATTATGCATCTTTCTGAAAAATTATACTATATCATCGTTTTCCTATACGAGTACATTAGCTAATCGTACAAGCTTTTTAAAATCCGAAATATTTAATTTCTTAAAGCTTTCGCCTTTATCTTATATAATACGCTTTTTAAATTACGACATAATAATTGGGAATATATTAATTAATATGCTTAAATATGGTATTAAGTAATTCGGGGACAATAATGGCAACTGGGAATAATATGTAATATATATATATAGGTATATTAATATAAGTATAAATACTTTGCAGGTATTAAGGTATAATTGTCGTATAGGTACAAAAATTCGCTAAAATCTACCAGTAACTTATATATTCAACTAATTAAATACATTTAGGGCCTATGTACCGAATTTTTGCAGATAAAACGTATGCGCCGAGAAAATCCCAGAAAATTTTATCCGAAATTATATAAGTAAATGCCTTCGTTATCGTTCTTTTTGATCAAATATGTACATTCGTTTTTCGTACTTACACTTTTTTTATATCTTTTTTATAATACAACTCCAACTTTTTCCTTTAAACCTAATATATATCCAAACATATATACAATTATCTTTATTATACTGATCGATACCATTATAAGTTTTCGTCAGTTATTAAATCTACGTAATTCTTAGAATTTTCGCGGAAATACAAACTTAGGTAATTTTGTCCCTACTATAAAAGAATCGTCCATTAAAAAAAAAATTTGGTCCAGGTGATAAATTTTCAAATCCTGGTACCAAAAAACCTATCGACCCTAAGGTTAAAGCTAATATTAAAAAACTAAACCAAATCTTTGATTATCGTCGTAAAATCTTGGCGGTATTAAATTCGTCCATATTTTCCAAACCATCAACCCGTCGTATTAATAAGCTTTTAGGCAGTATTCGGAATTCAAAACCTTTATACAATTCTAATAATATTCGCAAATTACAGAACTTTATATATCGTCAAATACCTATTTTTAACCTTACCTTTACCTTTTAATATAAATTCCGTAATATAAGCTTTAATCAAAATATTTTATTATTAAAAATACTAATTATAAATAATCCGCTACTTTTAAAACTTTAGCCGATACGTTATATATTATTATTAACAAAAGTAACTAAAACATTTTTAAAGGTTAATCCAATCCTTGGTATCGTTAAATAAATAGTCGGTGGTCGGCGATTAGTAACGCCTATACCTATTCCTATTAACCTGCCGATATCTAATAATAGTTTATTCGCCAGGTTTTCATCAACGGCTTCGATAATCCCAGTATATTAAGCAAATTCTTAAGTTATTAATCGGGTCCCTAAGTTATTTACTAATATCGAAACGTTACGTTTTCGTCGTATTTATTTCGATAATAATTAAAACGTAATTAAATTTTGGAATAAAAATAATATTATATATTACGTTATACTTAAATATATCGAAATAAGTACTTAGTTTCTTTCGTAACATCGTTAATAAAATCTGCTAATTAATACAAATATTCGGGACTATATTTATTAGCGTTATCGGTAATTTAACTATAAGTCGGTACTTATAATAACAAATCGAAAATTAAAACTTTTGGGCAACTGCAAATACCTAGTTCAATATAATTAGGTATTTCCAGTTAATAAAAAACTTAATAACTTATTTAGTATACGTCGAAATTTATCGGGCAAATCCTTTAAGTTATTTTATAATTACTTTTACTAAAAATTCTAAATACGTTATTAATTTATTTATTTAAACATTCGGTATTTTTAACTTAATACCTTACAAACTTTGTAAAAGACGATATATAATATTAAAATATCTTAATTAATACGGAATGTACCTATTCTTTAAATATTAATCGATTTTTGGCTTTTTTAACGGAGCTTGTAATAACTGTATCGGGTTTATCGAAAGATATAATTATACCTTCCGGAACGAACAGTTTAAGGCATTTAGGGCCAGCTTTTTACGATCGTTACGAATTAAAGAAAACATTCGTACAAATACTTATTCTATTATTAAGATATACGATAAGGATTAATTTCAAAGCAAAAAAAAAAATATATATATATTATTAATTCCCGGTTCCGAACGAATACAATAAAACGTATTAATTATAAATAAAACATAATAGTTATTGTATAAAGTATCGGTAAGTAAAACGGTAAGGAAATTTAAGGGAATTTATAAAAGCTTATAAAAGCTTAAAAGAATTTAAAGAAACTATTATATTTTAATTTCTTGCAATTAATCGCGTTAATTTCCTCCGTTTTTTAATCGTATTATCTTTGTTATATCGCTATCGTTTATAACTGCATAACTTTTAAATCGGTTACTTAATATTTATACCTTAATATTTGGTTTTATAAATTTTAAAGCTTTAAGCTGTTAATTTTTTAATAGCTCGATATTTGCAGCATTTAAAGTGTTTAATATCGTGTCGTCGCTTTGATTAACAAATAATTTCGTCCAATCGTTTTCTTATAGGTTAATCGGTTTTTAATATCCTTTTTTATTTTTTATAAATTGCTTTAATTTATTAGCAAGAAAAGTGCTTTATAATTTCGTTTTATTAATTTCTTTTAAATAATAAGTACTTAAATTAATGGTATTATTAATTAGATACGGGTTAATTTAACGGTACTTTAACTTTATATTTTTAAACATGTTTATATATCGTAACGTATTATATAATAATACTAGGTCGTTTATTTTTAAAAGTTTGTTTTTTATTTTATTTTTGTCCCTTTTATTCGCCAGCTTAGCTATTTTGCGGTACTGCTTAACGATTATTTTGATAGCTTTAGCTATATCTTTAGCTTTCCTTTTTAAAAGCCGAATTCTTTACGTAACCAAATTTTTTTTCGGAATATCTAAGTTTTAAGTTATAATTTTCCATGTCGGCAGGATTGTTTCGATCGGTAAAAGCGCTTTTTATCCGTACAGCAATTTATAAGGGCTAAGGCCATAACTTTTTATAATGATGTTGTCGGCGAAGACCATCTTAAGCAAAAGCTTAACCTATCCTTTGCTAATCCTATTCGTCGCTTTTATTAAGGCTTTAGTAATCGGAACGTATCTTTTTTCGATTAGGCCTTGTCGTTAAGCTGTATACGTAGCATTAACTTTCCTTTTAATCCTTAATGCGTTATAGGCTTTAATAACTTCGCCCTTATTCTTTAAACTTCCGTTAATTTTAATTTTAATCGGGATATTATGTCGATAAAAAACGTATTTATCCAAAAATTTCTTAATTACTGTTAACGTAACTAATTGCAAAGCTTTAATTTTTAAATAATCGGATAATTCGTACTTAACTTCGACCGTAACTTTGCAACCATCGTTATTAGGCATAAACTAAATATCGATTACCCAGATAACAGCTATGTTAATCGGTTGCGAAAATCCATAACCTTTTTTGAAACGTCGATCGGTTGCTTTCTAGTATTTAACATACGCAAACATTACTTCCCGTACATAGCCAAATATGCTACGCCAATAATATAAAGTTGTTATGCGACGATAAGTTAAATTTCGCCTTTTATAGTTATAATTTTTATAACATTACTTAATTACTGCAAATCGCTTTTATTTGGTATTAACCATTCGCCGGCTGCTATATCTTTTATTTACCTTACGCCAAAAAATACCGTTTTAAATAAAATAATTTAACGCCTTTAATTTAAAAGCATTTCTTTTCCTTTTTAAAACATTATCGAACCGATTAAAAAAATCCAATATTATTAAAAATCTAACGTACTTTTGTAACTTCTTAAACCAGTTCCTAATAAAAGGTCCTTATCGCCGATCCGTATCAATAAATGCAAAAATTATGCTAATTAAAATAAAGTTAAGCCGAATAATATTAAGCTAGATATTAATAAAGTTATTAACTTTTCCTTTTTATTAATCGTTTAACGCGTTAAAAGCTTTAAATAACTTTCAAAATAGGCCGTCCGTTATTATGTTTTTTTTACTGGGGATATATTTAATTTCGAAATTGAATATTTTTATTTAAATAACTTAACGAATAATTATAGTACCAGGTAAAAAAACTTAAAAAGTTATTAATTTGGACTATTAACACCTTAACGTTAATTTCTAATACGAATCGGATTTTATAAATATAGTTCCGGAATCTTTATAAAATCTTAAAAATAATTCGATATTTTAATTTATTAATGTCGTAATTTAACTTAATACCTTTTCAAGTATTATTTTTAAAGCGCGCGGAATATTTTACTTTATTAATTAATTAACCGAAAATATTTCCAAAATTTTTTTTACTTACGTTTATTCTTATAATGATTTTTCCGGTATTAAAACTATAATCCAAAATAATCAAAATCGGGATAATAATAATCGCTTTTTTAATATTTTCCATTACGTAATCTTAATCGGAATTCCAAATAAAAGGTTAATTCTTCCGGAACAAACGTATAAAAGGCTTTATTTTAATGGCGAAGTACGCAATAAATATTCGGTAATAAATAATAATACCTAAAAAAGCTTTAACTTCCGAAACGTTTTTATATAACTGGATTTTTAAAATCTTTTCTACCTTAACTATATCTAGTCGCCGCCTATTTGTTCCGCAAATAAATCCGATTATAACGGTTGTTTTTTAATATTATTAAAACTTTTTTATATTAATCGTCGCATTAGCAAACTTACAGTTAAAAAGAGTTTTGTTTATGTTAACGATATGCTTATAAACGAATCGCCGAATTCCTGGAAAAATCTTTTCGTCGTTATATTTTATCTTTAAGCCTTTAACCTTAACGTTATCGACGAATAACCGGGCGATATCGGGCATTAAATTATCCAAAATCTTCTTAATTATACGGCAAAAATAAGCTACAAAGTTGGTAAACCTTTAAAGCATAATAATATACCTTAAAAATCCTAACGGTATCGCGAAAATGGTAAAATTTCTGCTGGTTAAAACTAAGGTAACTTAATCGTAACCTAAAAAAAAGTTTACCAAAGTAATTAAAAAGCATATAACAAAATCCGCGAAAAATTCGTCGTAATTATTTAGTATAAAGGCATTTTGCAAAATAACGGTATTTAGTTTGGTCGCAGAATTAATTAGTCGGAACTTACCATCTTTTTTTTCGATTAGAAATTAAGCATTTTTATATGCAGCATAAAATTATTTAAGGATACTTTGCTGGATACGCATTTTTAATACTTCGATTAATTTATCTTTGATATTCGCCGGCACTGTTATATTTTTAGCTTATTATGCCTTATAAGGGATCGTTCGAATTTTATAATCTGGTACGATATTTGATTTAATTTTGCCATATTCTTTTTAATTTTAGGCTAAAGCAGCTTTTTTACAAAAAAGCATTTTTAAAAAAGGCTTTTTTTTCGGAAATAAACTTATTTCCTAACTAATTAAGAACTTCGTCGGCGCGTTACTTAGTAAGTCGGATTTTTCGGGATATAATGGTAAATTTAAGAAATAAAGCAGCTAAAAATGTACCAAGTTTATTGGGCTTTTTTCTATCCTAATCAATAACTTGCTAAACTTTTTCGAATTTTTTCGCCTTTTAATTCGGGTTTCCAAAAAGTACTAATTTATTAAAAGGTGCATCGTCGATAGGGACTACTTTTTTCCATTTAAATTTATATATCGTATTAATTTAAACGATCCGATTATTATTAATCTTTTGTTATATTTCGTTTTATAATATTCCATATAAAATATACGCCAGTTCTTCGTTATTAAACTGGCTTAAAATTTTATCTTTAGGTTCCAGTTTATTATTAATAACTTCCTAAATAATTTTCGCGTTTTGATTAACGTAAATATTATTAATCGAAAAGATATAAAGGTTTATAACTTACTCGTTTATCCTTTCGTTCGTAAGCTTATTTTCGCCAATAAAACGGTTTACTAATTTACCGGCTGCTTTTTTTTTAGCTTTTCGTTAATACGAATATTACGCGTAATACGTCTTACAAAAACTAAAAAAATAATAATTTTCGACGGGCCAAACTTTAAGGTTTCTTCTATTACGTCCGGGTTTATATTAAGCGTTATTTTCGATTTACCATAAAATTAAGTCCTAAAATTAATAATTACGTAACGTGCCACACCATTAAACGGTCCAAACCATTAAACGGGCCAATTTTGCATACATTCCAATTACTTATCTTCAATTGCCCATTTTTCAACACCAATAATATGGAACGACTTACTAAACAAGGGAGAATAAACTTAGCCATTCAGGCTAAGAAACGAGACCCGAAACTTAGTTATGCGAAATTTAGTTCTATATATAAAATTACTTTATCGACTTTAAAGGCCCAATATCGCGGTAAATACGCCCGAGCCGATATTATCCCTCCCTTGCAGAAATTGACGGCAACCGAAGAAAAATCGATTGTCGACCGAATCCTCGACCTAGATACGTAAGCGTTTCCTGTCCGGCTTTAACATATTAAAGATATGGCAAATCTATTACTTACCTAACGCGTTACAGAACGCGTTAAAGTTAACTGGGCGTCGAGATTTGTTAAACGGCAAAAAAAACTTTAAACGCGTTTAAATCGGAAAATCGATTATTAACGGATCCTATCCGAAAATCTAGAATTATTTCGCAAATAGTTCGAGCTTATTCGGGCTACAATCGCGAAGTACGGCATCGCAGAAGAGGATATTTATAACTTCGACGAAACTAAATTCTTAATAAAGCTTCTTATAGTAACGGGTATAGTAATTACCAGTGCCGAAAAACGTAAAAAACCTAAATAAGCGTAATAAGGGAATAAAAAATGGGTTACAATTATCCAGGCTGTTAATTCCCAAAGTTAAGTTATGCCGTTATTTATTATCATAGCAGGGAAAAATTATTTTAAGTCCTGGTACCGCGATAACCTACCGCTAGCAGCCGATTAGAAAATCGCATTAAATAATAATAGCTGGACAACAAATAAATTAAGTTTCGAATAGATCCAGCATTTTGATAAGCATATTCGGACGCGTACGAAAGGTTCGAAACGTTTCCTTATCCTCGACGGCTACGAAAGCCACCATTCGATGGAATTCGAAGAATATTGCGCTAACAACAATATTATTACGCTTTGTATGCCCGCGCATTTTTCGCATCGGCTCCAACCTTTTGATGTATCTTGTTTTTCTGTTTTGAAACGCGCTTATTTGCGTTATATCGAAAACCTAATACGACGCTATTATACCTACATTGCTAAAGAAGATTTTCTTGCCGGCTTTTACGACGCGTTTTAAGCTGCCATAACGTCTAGTAATATCAAATCTGGATTTGCAAAAGTTGGTTTTATTCCATTCGATCCCAATAACGTTTTTTCCGAATTAAAGGTTCCTTTAATTATGCCTACGCCGACCGTCTCCCCGCTGACCTCCGCCGGTTCCATTTATTCCCCGCCCGCGAAAACCCTTAAGAATATCAAGGAAGTAACGCGGCAATCGCGTTATTTGCAAAAAAAGATTGGAAACCAACAGGGTAGCTCGCCAACAAGAATACTTCAATCGGCTAAATTTATAACAAAAGGTTATATGTTACTGTTGCATAAAGCTACTTTTTTCCGGAAAGAAAACGTCCAATTGCGCGAAACGAACCATATCTTAAGCAAACGTCGCAAAACCAAAAACAAACGTTTTCAAAAAAGAGGAACATTTACTATACAAAAGGGACAAGCTTTTCTGGCCCAAAAAGAAAAGGGTAGTAAAAAAATGCAGCCAACAGCAGCTGGAAGGGGTCGTCGTAAAAGGGTTAAAACCAAGGAACGGAAGTATAGCGTCTGCGGCAAGCCTGGGCATAATGCGCGTACTTGTATAAAAGTTGTAAATACGTCTAGCGAAAAAGAATCCGATTGATTTAAATCAATACGATATATTGTTGTTAAGTTATTTAAATTTGTTGTTGCGAAATGCTAGGAAATGGCCCGTTTAATGGTTTGGACCGTTTAATGGTGTAATACGTTAACGTAATAATTATTAACGACAAACAATAAAATGGTAATTAATCGGCTAATTAACTAAACGGAAACCTCGATTATATTTTTAAATAAAATTCTTTTTTAAAAATTAAAGCCTAAAAACGATACGCGGATTTATTACATAACTAATCCATGTCGCTTAACGTACGACGCGACTATAACGTTCGATTTTGCTTTAATATTAATAACTTTATTAATCAAATCCTCGCTATTTCCGTAACTTATTTTAACTGCTAATTTAAACAAAGGGGTAATATATTTAATTAAATTATATTACTGGATCGACAGAACTTTAATTTCCTTTTAACTTTTTGCTTTATAATTAATATTTATAATAAAAATCCTAACAGGTTTTTTTACTTTTAAAACTTTTAATTTTCGCATTTTAATTTTGGTTATCTTAATCGTTTTCTTATTTTTGCAATTAAATGCTTCCAAAGTCTTAACGGCTATAAAATTTTTAAAAACCTTCCCGAAATTTAAGCAAACTTCGATTAATTCGGACTAAGTAATTTCGAACTTTTTCGTAAAATTCTTCCGAATTTTTTTCTTCCAAAATTTAATTATATATTTATCGATTAAGGTTTTATAAGTAAGGATATTATCCGTTTAGATTTTATTGTTTACTTAAAAAGTACTGGCATTTATTTAAAAGGTATTATTTATTTAAACGTCGATTTTTATATTATAAAACATAAATCCTTCGTACATGAATTCGTCGTTATTAATTTTGTATTCGGTTTTATTCCTTTTTATACCTTTAAATTCCTTTTTTTATTCTTAAAACGCTTAACCATTATAACGTTAATAAATATAATCGGTTAATCAAAATCGTCGATCTTTAAAGCTTTAATTTCCTTTAAATATCGGGTATTTTTGCTTTCGATAAAATTATTCCATAGCCATTTACGAAACGGTACCTTTCTATAAAATAAATTTTTATTATGGTCGACGAAATGGATTATATTAATCTCGGTTACCCTATTTTAATTAATATCGGGCTTTTATCGATTCGGCTTTAAGATCGTAATACACTTTTAAGGTTTAGCTGGACTATTAATATCCGGGTCGGGATTAATTAATTAACTATTTACGCCCTTAAAATTGTTATCTCGCCGATCAAAATACCGTATTTTTTCCTTAAATCGGGTAAGGAAAACTAGCAAACTATAAATCCATTTTGAAATCTTTTTCTAAATTAAAATCTACTACTCGATCGTTTAACTTTTTAAAACTTAAAGGAATTAAATTATGCCTAACGTTACTTTATTTTCCGGGGATCTAAAGAAAATAATATATTTATCGTCGGCGAATAAAACCAATCCCGTAATTTCTATATTAAAAAACAAACGGCACTTTTACATAATATATCTTAACTTTAAATAAAACCAACAAATATTTTAATCAAAATTACCAAAACGTTTATTTTACTTTAATAACTTTTACGGTAACCTTTTCGGCCTCGGTATCCACCTCGTCTACGGTAAAGGCTTAATTAAATATAATTATCTACCTAAAAACTAATTACATTAATCGATAAATTAGTACCATAATTATATACCCAAAGTACCTTTTATCTTAACGGAACGTAATATTATAATATCCGGGTTACTTTTCGGTTACATATCTTTTCTTTAAAAGCCTTTAAGTTTTAAATTTATCGGGCCTATACGATTTTTAAGTTTTACAGCGCATTCGTAATTTTTAATACCTAATTAATACGGTTAAATAATTTTGGTTACGGTTAAAAGTTCCCTGGTTGTTATTACTTAAGCTATTAAATTGGGTTAAACCGTTCCTTTTTTTCTTAATTAATATCAAAACGGATACTTTTTTATTATTGCTTACGTCCTTTATATTTAAAAAGCCTTACCTTATTTAAGGCCCAATTTTTAATTAATATCGAAGCATTATCGTAATTAATAACGTACAAATCCTTTAACTTTATGGACGAATTATTAAAAATCCCTTCGAAATAGCTAACGGATTACCTTTCCAATAAGCTTTTAATATATTCGTCCTTAATAATTATTTTACTTTTTTACTTAATTTTTTTAAAAATATTTCTTACTTTAATAATATGTTCCAAATAGTATTTATAAACATAATTAAAAATACCGCGTTAAGCTTATTTCGTTAAAGTCCTTAATTAATCCTTAACGGTCCGAATTTACTTTAGGTCCTGCAGCTTAAAGGTTTTTAGGATACGTTTAAATACTTCGTTTTATTAAGTTATATTATCAAATATAGCTTTAACCCGGTTTCTTGTAAAAAGACTGTTAATTTAATAAAGTAACTCGGTAATTATTTTAAATTTTTTAAGCTTATATTTCGTAAACAATTTATTAACTCCTTTAAGTTAATCGGTAACTTTAATTGCTAAAAAACGAAAATCCGGAAAAACCGATAAATCCGGAAAAACTATAAAAAACGAAAGCTTATTTATGATATTAATAGGGAAATCGTAATCAAATTAATTAATAAGTCCAAAAAGTATAACGTCCGGTATAAGTATTTCCAATTTTATAAATAACTTTAAATTCTGGGTTAATATAATATTTCATTTTTACGGTAAGTTAATAATAATTCCTAAATTTATTTAAGTAATCGTATTTTTAATTAACTTTAAGGATTTAAGTTTGTTAGGTTTACTATCGTAAAAGTTCTTTATTAATCGGTACTAAACGGTTGTACTTAAAGCAAAATTTTAACCTTTCGTAAAGCTAGGGAAATTCGGTACTAACAGTAATCCGTATTATAAATAAACTTAAGTAACAATTTTAAAAAGCTTCGACGGGCCTTTGAAAAACCTGCTAAAACCTATTTTAAACTAATTAATATTACTAATGTTTAAATTACTTAAATTTTAAAATATTACTTTAAATAAAGTATATCTAGGTATAAAGTAAATAATTATCCGCGATAATTATTTTAAATATATTTTTCCTTTCCTTCGAACCTAAAAAACAAATAACCTTTTTTTTTTATTATCCGTCCGAATAACTTTATTTTAATTAGCGTTATATCGTTAGTTATTTAATCGCATCTTTTCCAACTTATTAATTAATACTTTTATTACCAACTTAAACGCCATAATATTTAAACTTAATAAAAAAAATAAATCCCAAATAATACCGCCTAATAATAACCAAATTAAATGTTATCCGATTAACGCTAGGAAATTCCAAAATATATCTTATAACGTTTTTCTTTTAATTCCTGCATTATATTAAAAAACGCTATTTCTTTTTCAATATTTTCCTTTTGCATGCAAAATCAATAGTTTTATAGCTTTATTTCTTTTTTTGCTCGTATTCGTTATTTTATCTATGTTGTTAATCTTGTTATTGCTGCATTTATTCTAATTAATTTAAATCCTGATAGCTACGTCGCCAGCGACGTAATTTTAGCTTTTTTAACCCTTATTAATTAAATCTTATATTTTATCTTATTACGTAATTTTCCTATTAATACGTATAATATCCTAAATTACGTAATCGGTCCAAAACGTAAATAATTAATCCATGCTTTAAAACCGGTCGCCTGTACGCTTATATTCCTTTACCGTTGTCCGAATAAAGCTATTCTTATAATAAAGCCTTAATTTAACAGCTTTTTTTTATTAATCGTATAAAAGGTTACGTCCTTATTATAATCGCGGTCGTTAATTACATGCCGTTCAAGTTATCGTATCCGTAGCCATTATCGTAGTCGTATTCGAATCTAGATACATTTAATCAAAATTTCGTCTTTTCCGTTTTTCCGATTTGTTAATCGAAAATTAAGGTCCGTCGGCAGTTAACAAAAGCTAATATCTTTTTCTTAGCAGCTACTTAAATTGGGACAAAAAAACTCAGTTCCGATTAAAGCATCTTTGATAAGCGGGTTACGATAAAATAGCCGAATGCAGCGGTAATAAAGGCAAACAAAAATACTATATTTGGGTCTGGGTTGAACCAGACCTTGGAATAAAAATGAATGCTAGTAATAAATAGACGATAATCAGTGATGAAAAGGACTCGGAGTTGCGCCCGGTGGAAAAGCTCCTAGAAATACACATGTGGAGCTGACTAACTGATCAGCCAAGCCATGCCCCCTGGCCCGGCACCCTGCACCATTTCATTATCCGAAAATCCAAAAGCATTTCGCAAATGGTTCGAATTTGTTCGGGCTACAATTGTAAAGTACGGTATCGCAAAAGAGGATATTTACAACTTCGACGAGACTGGATTTTTAATAGAGTTTTTTATAATAACGGGTATAGTAATTATTAATGTCGATAAACGTAAAAAATTTAGATAAACGTAATAAAGGAATAAAGAATAAGTTATAATTATCTAAGCTGTTAATTTCTAAGGCTAAGCTATACCATTATTTGTTATTATAATGGAAAAAAATTTATTTTAAATCTTAATACCGCGATAATTTATTACTAGCAGCCGATTAAAAAATCGCATTAAGTAATAATGGCTGGACAATAAATAAACTGGGTTTCGAATAAATCCAGTATATTAATAAGTATATTCGGACGCGTACGAAAGGTTCGAAACGTTTTCTTATCCTTGACGGCTATAAAAACCATTATTCGATAAAATTCGAAAAATATTACGCCAATAACAACATTATTACGTTTTGTATGCCCGCGTATTTTTCGCATCGGCTTTAATCTTTTAATATATCTTGTTTTTCTGTTTTGAAACGCGCTTATTCGCAATATATCGAAAACCTAATACGACGTTATTATACCTATATTACTAAAGAAAATTTTCTTGCCGGCTTTTACGACGCGTTCCAAGCTACCATAACGTCCGATAACATCAAATCTAGATTCGCGAAAGTTGATCTTGTTCTATTCGATCCTAATAACGTTTTTTCCGAATTGGAGGTTCCTCCAGTTGTGCCTACGTCGACCGTCTCCTTGCTAACTTCCGCTAGTTCCATTTTACCCCCCGCGAAAACCCTTAAAAATATTCGTTAAGCAATAAGATAAGGACGATACTTGCAAAAGAAGATCAAAAATTATTAGGGTAACTCGCTAACAAGAATACTTCAGTCGGCTGATTTTGTAACAAAAGGTTACATGTTGCTGTCAGCTAGCAGGGGGTGTACTAGCACCCCATATATGGAATAGCTCCCTCTGATCGGAACATATAGGTTCCCGGAGTAGATTTCATAAAAAGAGGAGTGCGCGTTTTAAAGCGCCTGCAGCTAGTTATCTAATACAACACAACTGATGTCCCTTATATCTAACAATTAAAAGTCTTATTCGTTTAATTCGCGTTATTATCAATTAATGAACTGCTGCTAAAATGATATAGGCTGTATATTAATAGAAATTACCTATATACCCCATTATCCATAATGGCGACCGTACCGTCGACGTCCTCCGTTATTTACAAGGGACCAAAGGACTGGGACCGTTTTAAAGGCGAATTCCAATCCAGAACGTACGCGCTTGGTATTTGGCGTTATATCGACCCTGATCAGGATAATGTATGGCCTGTTAAACTTATGAAACCCGATATAACCTTCTATTCGAAGAAACGATTTCGTTAGGTAACGACGTAAGTAGCTAATTTCTTTTCCAAAGGAATTATATAAGCCGACAAGGTCGATTATACGGGTTACTTAACAAATTTGCTTAAAATAACGACAGAAAGCAGATAAGCGTATACTTAAAACTTTGCGATATATACTTACGAAGATCGAAAGTACGAAAACTTTTGCAAAAAGATCAACGACCTTACGAAATAGGTTCTGGAGTCGGTATCTCTAGCGATCAAAAAGACGAATCTCCTTTTAAGAAAGAATTTAAGGGAATGGTACGTTACTTTGGCCGAATCCGGCAAGGTATATAACAGCAGGCTTATAAATAATACCTAACGAAAATACCGCGAAAAGCTAAAGCAAACCTGGAAGTTAGCGAAGAAACTAAACGAATAAATCGTAAAATAACAGGAAATAATAGCTTAAAGATAACGTTATAGCGTTCCAGAAACGAAAACAATAATTATATAGATTAACGACTTGTATATAGCTTTAACTTTAATTATGGAAAATTGGACGATTACCTTTTAGATAGTAAAGAAAGTCGAAATTAATAACGGTACGATTAGTTACAAAAAGGTGGTTGCTAACCTTTTGGACCATTGGACGTTAACTTGTCCCTTATCCATATTACGAAATATTAAGGCAGCGTTTCCGACGTTTTAAGAGATTCTAGCAAATCTCTTTAATTAGGACGGTCCTGATTAGAAAGATACTAAGGACATTAACCCTTTACCGCGAAAAAAGGCATAAGGACGCGGGTCGAAACGTAGCAATCGTAAAAGTTTTCAAACGGACCGAAACGGAAGCAAAAGGAAACGATAGGAATTCGATACGTAAGGCATTTGTTGCAAAGCTTGCTTAAGTTTTTGTTATATATTATCCTAATACTTTTATGTATTCCGTAATAAAGCCCTAAAAGGGTTCCGATTTAACGATAGGATATTTGCATACGTCTAATATTGGATTATTTTCGATTAATCTTTAAAAAAGGAAATTAAACGTTTATTAAAGTTTATAAATAAGCTAATTATATAAGAAACCGATTAATTCTTATAGGAAGTAAAGCGAATTCTAGCGTATTTTTTTATTGTTAATTAACGTAATACGATAAAGGTTGCATTTTACCCTTTAAAAATTTATTTATTTTAAATTCAGGATCTACGATACATATTTTTAATCTTATCAACAGGTTTTTAAATTTCAAACTAATCGTATAAAGCGACGAGATATACGCAAGTAACAGCTTCGTACCCATTAAAGGGTACGGAATAGTTAATATAATACTTCGAAGCTTTAACGGTCCGAAAGCATTACGTTTGTACGACGTAGTCCATTACGAAAGCTTTATATATAACTTAATATTTCTTCGGCAACTCCGAAAAAAAAAGTATTAGTAAGATAATAAAAGAATTAATAATTTTATTCGAAATAAGTACGATTAAATAGTTGTTACGTTAATTTATATACAGAAAAACTATTACAAATCAGTAACGGTACGATTTAGCACTTAAAACTAGGATATTTAGAGCCCGAAATAATCGCTTAATTATAATCCTATGTAAAAAGAGTCCGCTTAAAAAGTTTATAACAGTCGAATACCAAATATGTAACAAGGCAAAGGTTAAAAGGTTAATACGTCGCAAACCGAAAAAAGAAACCTTCCAATTAGGATAAAGAATTGCCATCGACTTTATAAACTTCGAAAAAAACCCGAAAGAATACAAATACATTATATTTGCTACCGACAGATACTTAGGTTTTATTTAGGATATTTACTTTAAGAATCGAAAGCAAAATATATTAATTACAGCGTTTCGGTACTTTCTAGGGATCCTTAAAAACCAGGACAAGGTTTTTCCGTAGGTATTCGAATACGATAACGAGATTTTGAAAAATTATCAACTTCGAAACATATTTTAATCGCCTTTTTTTAATATTAAACTTAAGCCCTTAATACCGTATACCTAGGCCCAGAACGGGGATACAAAACGCTTAAGGGATGTAATTAAAGAAAAAGCGACTATAATGCGAAATGGCGCTAAGTTACCTTCGTTTCTAATCGTATATATCTTTAAAGTTGCAGTATATCTATATAACCGTACCTTTAAATACGCATTCTTTTGGCAAAACCTATATAAGGTTTATTACATTTACCTAGCGTACAAAAACAGCGTTATAATGTTTAATCGGAAGCTTTAGCAAGTCCACCTGCAAATATATGGCTATATGGTTTACGTTATAACAGCTGCCGCTATAAAGAAAAAGCAGAAACTCTAAAAGCTAAATCCTAAAGCATGGATTAGCTACCTCGTCGGCTACCGATTTACGAATATCTACGAAATCTGGAACCCATTAATCAACAAAGTTATTGCTATTCGAAACGTATAATTTAACGAAAAGGCTACCTTTTCAGATAATATTAGAATTTTAAAAAACAACCTTTTGTACGTTATAAAACAAAAGTTCTAAAAACGGTTTCGATAGGGAAAAATACTTAATTAGGTAAATAACTATCTAACGTTTATAAAAAAGGAAAATAAAAACTTAAACGGAACAATTTAATTACCGGTTAAAAAAAAAAACAATATTTCCAAAAAGGTACCAGCGTAAAAGGCGTACAGAATGGCGAAGAATAAACCTATCTTTAAAAGATTAATTACCCTTATACGACCGTTATATTCGAAGCATTTTTATCCCCTAATTTATCGCTTCCGCCAGCGTTTACCCTAATAACTATTACGATTATTAAGCCGACGGAAGAAATAAAGGTAGCCTTAAGCTTTTTTTACTTTATACAACTTAAAGTAACGGTAAAAGACGAAATTACTTTACGGGTAATAAACGTAAGCTCCCTGTATATTCCGTACTAAAAAGGAATTATCCGAAACGAATATAAGATAACGTCCTACACCCATGAGCGAGCCACACTCATGAGCGAGCCACTTTCTTAGCTATTCCAACTGCACATCTTCAATTGTTTATTTCTTAACAACTACAATATAGAGCGCTTTACAAAACAAGCGAGAATAAACCTAGCCTTTCAGGCTAAAGAACGAGACCCGAAACTTAGTTATAGAAAGCTTAGTTCTATTTATAAAGTTCCACGTTTTACCTTGATACATCGTTCTAGCGGTAGACGCGCCTGAACCGATATTATCCCTCCCTTGCAAAAATTGACGCCGACCGAAAAGAAATCGATTGTCGACCGAACCCTTAACCTAAATACGCGAACGTTTCTTGTCCGGCTTTAGCATGTTAAAGATATAGTTAATCTGTTACTTGCCCAGCGCGTTACGGAACGCGTTGGAGTTAACTGGGCGTCGAAATTTGTTAAACGGCCAAAAAAGTTCCAGACGCGTTTAAATCGGAAGATCGATTATTAACGGGTTTTATGCGAAAATCCAAAAACGTTTCGTAAGTAGTTCGAGCTTGTTCGGGTTACAATTGCAAAATACGGCATCGCAAAAAAGGATATTTACAACTTCGACGAGACTGGATTTTTGATAAAGCTTTTTATAGTAACGGGTATGGTAATTATTAGTGCTGAAAAACGTAAAAAACCTAAATAAACGCAATAAGGGAATTAAAAATGGATTATAGTTATCTAGGTAATTAATTTCCAAGGTTAGGTTATGCTGTTATTTGTTATTATAACGGGGGAAAATTATCTCGGGTCCTGGTACCGCGATAACCCATTGCCAGTAGCCGATTGGAAGATCGCATTAAGTAATAATGGCTGGATAATAAATAAATTAGGTGTCGAATAGTTCTAGCATTTTGATAAGTATATTTAGACGCGTACGAAAAGTTCGAAACGTTTCCTTATTTTCGACGGTCATAAAAGCCACCATTCGATGGAATTCGGAAAATATTACGCTAATAACAATATTATTACGCTTTATATACCCGCGTATTTTTTGTATCGGTTTTAACCTTTTGATATATCTTGTTTTTTTGTTTTGAAATGCGCTTATTTACGTTATATCGAAAACTTAATACGACGCCATTATACCTATATTGCCAAAGAAGATTTTCTTGCCGGCTTTTACGACGCGTTCCAAGCTGCCATAACGTCCGATAACATCAAATCGGGATTTGCAAAAGCTGGTCTTGTTTTATTTAATCTCAATAACGTTCTTTCCGAATTGGAGGTTCTTCCAGTTGTGCCTACGCCGACCGTCTCCCCGCTAACCTCTGCCGGTTCCATTTATTTTCTGCCCGCGAAGATCTATAAGAATATTAAGGAAGTAACGCGGTAATCGCGTTATTTGCAAAAAAAAAAAAAAAAAAAGATTGGAAACCAATAAGATGGCTCGTTAACTAAAATAGCTAAATCGGTTAATTTCTTAACCAAAAGTTATTTGTTACTTCTGTACGAAAATATTCTTTTTCGGTAAAAAGCTACCTAATTACGCGAAACGAATCACATTTTAAGCAAACGTCGCAGGACTAAAAACAAACATCTTTAAAAAGGAGGAACACTTACTATATAAGGACAAGCTTTTCTGGCCCAAAAAGAACGGGGTGGTGAAAAAAATACAGCCAATAACAGCTGGAGGAGGTCGTCGCAAAAGGGTTGAAACTAAGGAACGGAAGTATGGCGTCTACGGCAACCCCGGACATAATGCGCGTACTTGTCAAGAAGTTGTAGATACGTCTAGCGAAGAAGATACCGATTAATTTGAATTAATTTCATGTGTTGTGGTTGATTAATTTGAATTTGTTGTTGGGAGGTGCCAAAAAGTGGCTCGCTCATGGGTGTGGCTCGCTCATGGATGTAGGACGTTATAAGAAACTGCTTTTAATACAAAACGTTTAGCCCCTTTTATTAGTACGTACGATAATCGGCCGGTAAGTTACGGAAGTTTAAAAAAGCTTATTACCGGAAATACGCGTTACCGTAATCGGAAAGGTAATAATACCTTAGCATATAAAAAGGCATTTAAATTATTAAACCGGATACTGAATTGGGACGGGGGGGACTCAGTTCCGATCAGAGCATCTTAAGAGAGCGGGTCACGATAGAACAGCCGAGTGTAGCGGTAATGAAGGCAAAACGAAAACATTGTATTTGGGTCCGAGTTGAATCAGATTAAAGATAAGTACGTAAATAGATAAATAGTAAAACGGTGGTGAACAGGTCTCGGGGTTAAGCCCGACGAGAGAGCTCCTAGAAATATATATATAGAGCTGAGTAACTAATTAGCCAAGCCATGCCCCTGGCTCGGCACCCTGTACTATTTTAACCTTCCTTTTTCGAGATAAAATTGTCCTTAATCCATCTTGAAAAACAAATAAAAACATAGCGCAACCAACTTCTAACGCTATGGACCATATATAAAACCTATTAATTAATTTGATTAGCGCTTGCGCGGCTTATTCTCTATCATTCTTAACTTACGATTTCGTTTTCGACGTTTGGCCAAATCCTTTCACTACTTAGCCCTTTTCTGCTTTTTTTAAGCTTTATCCTTTAGTTTTTTTGTACTAATTAAAAACTTGTACTTAGCCCAGCCTGGCCATCCTTATAGGAAGTATAGTTCTGGTTTTTGCCCGGCATCTTCGAAAGTATCTTCCATTTACTTGTACGGCGTGATATATTGACCTTATACCATTGCCATTATTTACTAATTACCAACTTTCGGTCGAAGCTTATACTTTATTTCGAATGGTAATTTCGTAGGTATTAAATCGGGACGTATAGCTTTAGATGCCGATAGGTTAATCTAAATTAATAAGGAAAAAGGCATTAATATCGGAGATAATCGTATAAGTAACTGCTAAGATTAATTAAAACGTTACTTTTATTTACGTCGTTTACTATAAAGTAATCGAGTAAATTAATTAAAGTTTAGTTCGTCGTCATTTTCCTCAGCTAATAAGAACAAAAGGTTTCTAGGCCAATTTTTACATTTTTTTTAGCGTTTTCCGTTTTTGGTTTTAGGCCTAGAAATTTTTTGATTATGTCGGTAATGCTGTTTTCCATTTAATTGTTACGGATTGAGATCTTCCGTCTGCCTGCGGGAAACCAAAAAGGGGAATGACCTCGGGTCGGGTAAACTTCGGTGCCAAGAATGGTCTCTGCGGAGCCCATAGAGATACCACAAAGATACTACAAAGATACCACAAAAATATTACAGAAACCAGACGGAAGTTATACTGGAAGGAAAGGATATATAAGATTTCTATGTTTCCTTGTAAATAGTACCTACTTAGTTTTACTCCTTAGCTATTAATTTAAGTTTTTAATTAAAGGCATCGTTTTTCGATTAAGGGAAAAATCCGCAAATTTCTTTAACGAACAAATTACTGAATTATTTTTCGCCCTATTATTACTTGCAAATCAAAAATCCTTTTCGGATATTGATTATATTTCCAGGTAGTTATGTAATAGGTTCGTTACATTTTGATAACTTCTTAATTAATAGCCGACGAATAATTTAAAGCCTAATTAAGCATAAGCTTTTCTGAACCTAATAAAAACGATATTACAGAAAAACGTTTAAAAGATAAACGATATATCCGATCGCCATCATTAACCAATAAAGGATTAATATTTGGATTAAAATATTTTACCCTTTATTAAAAAAGTCCTTTCTTTAATTCTTTAATCGACAACACGGCCCCCTTTATTATTCAGTCTTAAAAAGGACCTTTTTTTTTTGTAACAATCCTTCCCGGCTCCCAAGGAAATTATTAAGATTTAAGAAAACGAACCGGAAAAGGAATCCGATAACCCGAAAAATAAGGAAAAAGAACTTACGATTAACGATAAGCTACGTACCTTAATAATTAAACTTTAAGCGGTAAAAAAAGAAAATGCCAAATTTGCTCGACAGCAAAAATCTTCGACATTGCCTTTATTTGGCGCGAATTAATCCCGCAAGAATATTATTTTACCTTTTGCTTATTATGAAATGCTAAAGGTTAAAGGCTATAAGTTAATTCCCCTAAAACCCTACGACGGTACTACAGATATGGAAAAATTCTTAATCCAGGCCAAATTTTACCTTAAGTTTTATAACGATTTTTTAACGGAAAATTATTAAAAAGTAATAATTATCTTTTAATTACTTACCGGAAAAGTTTTTTTATAGTCCGAATTTATTATAAACGATTACCTTATAAACTACCCTAACCAATTTTCCGACTTAACTAATTATGTTTTCGGCAATTATAAACATTTTAAGGAAAAAATACGAACTTTATTTGGAAATTCCGATAAAAAACAACATACGGTCGAACAGTTACACCTTTTCCAACAAACTAAATTAATAACCGAATATGCGATTAAATTTAATCGCTTTATATTAATTTTTAATTTCTTAAAAAGCGCATTATTTTATCCTTTTTATAACGGCCTAAAATTACAAATTAAGGATAAAATATATAAAGTGCCTAAAATTAACCCTTTCCAGGATTATATTAACAAAATTATCATTGCCGATCGACATACCTTTAAAAGGTACTTGGAAAAAAAGAAATCCGACAAAAAAAAAAAAAACGATCGAAACTTTAACAGCAAATCCTAAAGAAGCAAAAATAAGGATAAAACCTAAAAGAAAACGAATACCATTTTAAGGAAGCCTAAAAAGGACAAATCGAATATTAAATGCTTTAATTATAACAAAAAAAGTTATTACAAAAACGAATATCGTTTTTTAGCCAAAAGGAACTTCAGGAAAAAAGGGATTCTTTAAAAAAAAGCCCGAACGGCCGAATAAAAAACAAACAGTAAAAGCAAAGAAAAAAAAGAAATTAATTTTACCTTTTTCCAGCAGGAATATATCATTGCGACGACCTATTATAAACCAAGCGGTAATCCAGAATATAAACGTTACCCGATTTGCTAAAATTAAACAGTTAAAGCCTGTAAGTATTATTCCGGATAATTAACTTCTAAGCTAACCATAAAGCTAGGATGCAAATGTTATTTAGATATACAGAAGTGCGAAATATATTACGAATATGGCCAGATACGCCCAAAACTTAGCAACTACGGGCAGAAAACCTTTAAATCTAGCGAACCCCCAGAACGGGCGGTATATCTCAAAACCGAAGCCCTTAAACAGGATTCTGTTAATAAGTACGGACTTTTTCATTTCTCGGCCTGTAACGATAACGATTATCCAATTTATTTTCGAGCAAAGGAAAATAACGATTATTAACCCGGTTAAAACGAAAAAACCCTTATAAAGCTTAATAACGACTATAAATGTATCGAAATTTTCCGATAGCCCGAATACCCTTAATCTTGTTATTTGCACCCCGATTCGGATTAAAGCCGAAAAGTTATTATTTAGAGTTGCTTATGTTATATCCCTATGCTATGCTTAATACATAAACTTTTGAATATAGGAATAAGCCCTACAAAAATCTTAATTTCGAATTAAAAACCTTTCCAAACGTTAAAGGTGAAAATTATTAAAATGAAATGCCACATTGGTTAACGAAAGTAGTATATTTACATAGACGACAAATATATTAAATACGTAATTAAAAAAGCCCGCGAATAGAAATGCCTTTTAACGAACAAAATTACAAAATCAAAAAACGGCAAAAGTTTTCGAAATTAAGGTATTAAAAAGTTTTGCGAACTAAGACCTTATATAAAGCAAGAAAAGAATTACGAAGCCAGATCAAAATTCTTATTTAATACTAAAACTAAACCTTTAAAGTTATGATTAACTTTAAAGCAGAAGGTAACTTTACTTCGCCAGCGGTAGCCGAAAAATATTATATTCCTTAAAGGTATAAGCTAAAGTCCTACAAATTACGGACAGTTTATGGAAATTTTTCCTAGTACGATAACGGACGAATTTTCAAAAAAATTAAAAAACTTTTAATATAAATCCAAAGGTACTAAAAATATCTTATTTTGGATATCGCCGACATTTCAGGCCATAATGTTATTCTAGGAATGCCGTAACTTAATTCCAGCAACCCGTTAATTAACTGGAAAACTTGCCAGCTTTTTTAAAGTTACGAATTAACTTCTTTTAAAAAAAAGTCCAAAGAAATTTGTTACGTAATCCGAAAAGCCAAGGTATTAGATTTTGCCAGTACCATACCTTTAAAGTATTAACGATTCGAACAACTTTTTAAAAATAAAAAAAACTACGAACTGCTTTTATATGGATAA
Source organism: Monosporascus sp. mg162 (assembly GCA_004155945.1). NCBI lineage: Eukaryota > Fungi > Ascomycota > Sordariomycetes > Xylariales > Monosporascus > Monosporascus sp. mg162. Next base: position 19,147 of record QJNY01000418.1, on the reverse strand, counting down.
TAAAGTTATCGCATACCCATTAAAAAAAATATTACCCCAAACTTTACAAAATTTACTATATAAATCCGGAAAAGATAAAGGCCTTATAAAAAAGCATCCAGTTAAACCTAAAGAAAAGTTATATTTAACTATTCGAATCCTCCGTAAAATACCTTATATTTATAATACCCAAAATTAAGAACGGCAAACAGAAAATCGATTAAAATAAAGATCCAGTTTATCGACGCGGAGTCGATTATCGACAGCTAAACGATATTACTATTAAAAACGGCTATCTCTTAACATTAATAAATACCTTAAAGAAAAACGCAAGCAAAATTAAATAATTTACCGCTTTAAACCTTCGAAACGAACATTACCGTATTAAAATAACAAAAGGAAAAAAATAAAACATTACTTTTCGAACGATATACGGATATTACGAATATCGAATTATGCTTTTAAGATTTACTAATACCCTTGTCAATTTCTAACGTTTAATTATAACTATATTTAAAAATTTCCTAAATAAATATGTTTTTGTTTACCTCGACGACATCCTTATTTATTCCGAAACGTTAAAAATATATAAAAAGCATATTTTTCAAATTTTTAAAACTTTAAATAAAGTAAATATCCGAATTAACCCCGTTAAAAGTATATAATATACGTAAAAGCTAAATTATTCAGGATTTACCTTTATTCCCAGTTAAATTCAAATTTAAGATTTCAAATTAAAAGCAATTAAAAACTGGCCTATCCTTAATAAGGTAACCGTTACCGATATCCAACAGATCTTAAAATTTATAAATTACGTACGTAACTTAATTAAAAGATATAAAGATATTGTTAAACCTTTAACGAAACTTATTATTAAGGAATATATTAAAAAAAAATTCGAATTTTTAAAAAAAATTAAAAAAGCTTTTTAATTATTTAAAAACGAAATTATTAAAGCGTTAATAATAAAATTGCTTAACGCCGACAGAAAAAAAACGTTTAAAAATAAACGCCTTAAATTATGCCTTAAGCGTAGTTCTAAAGTAATAAAAAGATAATAAAAAGTGGTACTTAATAGTTTATTATTTTAAGGTTTTTCGAAATGCAGAATTCCGATATAAGATTTACGACAAAAAGCTGCTAGCGATTATTAACACTTTTAAAAAATAGGAACTTTTCTTTAATGGAACTAAAAAACCTTTCGATATTTACTTAAATTACAAAAACCTTACTCGGTTTATAACGATTTAAAAATTAAATAAACGTTACAAAACTTAAATAATTTTCCTATCGAAATATAACTTTTAAATCTATTATATTAAGGAAAAAAAAATATTTAAGCAAATATTTTAAGTCGTAAAGGAAATTACGATTTTAAGGTTCCGAAACGTTAAATATAAGTATATAATAAATTAAGGACGGTATTTTACGGTTATGTAAAATATTAAAGTAACTTACTTTAAAACTTTTAACGAAATTCCGAAATTCTTAAAATAAAAAAAAGTAAAAAAAGGTATAATAATTAAATAAATAACTTAAAAACTAGCTGTTATATTATAGCAAAATCTATATCCCTCGAAACTAACAAAAGTAATTCGTTAAAAAGTTTTACGAAAATCCGTTATACGGATATTAAAGTATTTTCAAAATTATTAAACGATTACAGGAAAAATACGATATTTTAAAACTTCGACGAACTGTTAAATAGGTAGTTAAAAATTGCAATATTTGCAATAAGGTAAAAACAGCCCGATATAAACTTTATAAACTTTACAGCTTACAAATATTCCAAAAAAAGCTTAAAATATTATTATTTGGGATTTTATTACCGGTTTACCCTTATCAAAAAATCCCGTTATTAAAGTTTAATACGATAGAATATAGGTAATCGTTAACAGATTTATTAAATATAAATATTTCTTACCTTTTAAAAAAAAACGTAACGGCAAAATAATTAACTTACGCCTTTATCCGATATTATTTCGACAAACATAAAATATTAAAAAAAATTATTTTAAATAAAAATAAACTTTTTATATTAAAATTTAGTATCAGTTTTTTTAAGTAAATAAGCACCAAGTTTAAATTTTCTCTAATATACTACCTATAAACAAATAAATAAATAAAACGTTTAAATTAAATATTATAGTAATACTTAAAAAGTTATATTAATTATTAGTAATATAATTAAGTTAAACTTTTTTTATTAGCCCAAATAACTTATAATACCTTTATTAACGAAGATATAGGTATTTTTCATTATATAGCGGTATATAGTTACTAAGTAAAGATTTAACGGCCAAAATAAGTACTAAACGAAACTTTAAAGTTAACCGCAAAAACTTTTCGAACAAAAACGGTAGCAATTAAAATCCAAATAATATAAGTCCGCTTATAAAATAAATTACGATTTTTCTAATAAAGGATAACCCAGTATTACAATAAAAAAAGAATTAAAGGATTAATTTTATCGAAAGGAAATAAAGTTTACTTGTTACGCCAAAAGCAAAACGCGATTTCGAATATTTCTTAAATCAGAACAAAAAGATTTAATAATAAGTTCGACTTTAAAAAGCTTAATCCGTTTAAAATCGATAAAGTTATTTTTAAAACTAACTACCGACTGTCGTTACCTAAAACGATAAAAATATATCTTATTTTTTATATTTCTTTATTTAAACCCGTATTTAAAAACGCTTTATTAAAAATTAATTTGGAAATCGAAAAAGACGACGATAAGTACGAAGTTAAATAAATACTGGACTTCAGGGTATTTAAAGATAAGGTTTAATATTTGATCAAATAAAAGAATTACCTATACGAAAAAAATACTTGGGAACCCTTTAAATACTTGACGAACGCGAAGGTTTTGGTTAAAACGTTTTACCGTCAAAATCCTAACCGACCGACTTTAATGCGGCCAAGGTCGCAGGCGATAACGGCCCCGTATTTAGGTTTAATTTTAAGCCGCTTTAATCGAAAGAAATAAAGGTTTCCGCCGTAACGTTTATTTTTAAAACAAGTTACGTTTGTTTTATTTTTATAGGACGTTATTTTATTTTTTTCCTTTCCTTATTTAATTTTTCTTATTTTTTTAATTCGTCCACGGAACGAAGCCCGTAATGAATCATTTTTACACCCCGACATTGTAAAAAGTCTTGTTAACGGCTTAACTTAATTAACTTAGCCATAGTTTTTGTTTGCAATTGCTGCAGGTTTAATAATACTTCCTCGGCAGCCCGTTTCTTACGATTAATCCGCGCCTTTTCGGACCGGATATTTTGCAATAACTCCAGAAAAATGTTAATGGCCTTACAAGGCATATTGGCCTTATAACAGTACTGGCACTTTTTTCGCCCTTTAACCATTTTACATTCCAGTTTTAAATCTTTATAACGTTTATAAGGCATAACTAAGTATTCAAAGTTTAAAATGGAAAAAACCAAATCTTTTCGACTTTCGGTAAAGGATTTAACGCGTTTTCGTAATAAATTTAATATAATATTAATTAGAAATTAATAATCCAAAGAAACGAAAAACGAAGAAAACGTACTTATTTTATCTTTAAGGACAAAGATTTCGAAAAAAGGGGAATGGTATTACGGATTGAAATCTCCCGTTTGCCTACAGGAAACCAAAAGGGGGAATAACCTCGGGTCGGGTAAATTTCGGTACTAAGAATAATCTTTGCGGAACCCATAAAGATACCACAGAAACACTACAAAAACACCATAAAGATATTACAAAAACTAAACGGAGGTTATACTAAAAGGAAAGGATATATAAAACTTCCATTTTTTTTTATAAATAGCACCTACTTAATTTCGCTCCTTAGCTATCAATCTAAGTCTTCAATCAAAGGCATCGTTCTTCGATTAAGAGAAAAGTCCGCAAATTTCTTTAACGAACAAATTATTAAATCATTCTTCGCCCTATTGTTACCTGCAAATCAAGAACCTTTTTCGAATACTGATCACACTTTTAAGTGGTTGTGCGACAGGTTCGTTATATTAATACTCGCCAAATCTTATTGTTTCGGTCATAATTTTGTTTCTCCATTTTGCAGGATTGCGGCAAATAATGTAAAAGATATAAACAATCCACAGTCCGTAAGCATAGTATCTAGTTTAGGTAAATATCTTAACATTACCATACAGGCAGGCGGTTTATCAAGTCCTAATTTTTTCCACGCCTTTTAATACAACTGGAATAGCAACTAGGTACGATTCTCGATGGCATAAATATCGAATATCAGCAACAAACGTTTTGATCGGTCGTACAACATACCAATTTAATGCTCCATTAAACCTTTAGCAGTCGGAACTCTGGTTTGGGCGATAAACCATACATATTTCGGGTTATTAGTACTAATCGCTTCCTGGGTTTTACTAAAAAATGGTCTGGATTTGCCATATAAAATTACTCGTCTAACTTTTGGGATAACGGCGATAATTCTTAAAAATACGTTCTAAGCGATAATTTGGATAAAAGCAGTAACATTCTCGGAACGTAAATAGGTTTTATCTTGAACGATTATAAAGGTTTGTTACAAAAATCCAGCCATTTCATTATACTACGGTTCTGTTAACCAGTATAGTAACGGATTAATATTTCTTCATAAACGCTAACCATCAATATCTTTTAGGTATATAGAAATAAGCCGATTAAAACGAATTTAAGGCGTAACTTCTTTTAAGGCGTAAAAAGTAAAACTATTGTTGTACATCTTTTTAAGGAATTATACCATATTATCGTTTTCCCATACGGGTACATTAACCGATTATACAAGCTTTCCAAAATCCGAAATGTTCAACTTTTTGAAACTTTCGCCCTTATCTTGCATAATACGCTTTTTAAACCACGACATAATAACTAAAAATATATTAATCAATATGCTTAAATATAGTATTAAGTAATTTAAGGACAATAATAATAACTAAAGATAATATATAATATATATATGTAAATATATTAATATAAATATAATTATTTTGCAGGTATTAAGGTGTAATTATTATATAGGTGCAGGAATTCGCTAAAATTTGCTAGTAACTTCTGCGTTCAATTAAATAAATATATCTAAACCCTTATACCGAATTTTTACAGATAAAACGTATACGCTGAGAAATTCCTAGAAAATTTTATCCGAAGTTATATAAAAAGATGCCCTCGTCGTCGCTTTCTTTAATCAAATGTATGTATTCGTTTTATCGCACCCACATTTCTTTTGCATCTTTTTTGCAACACCACTTTAATTTCTTCCTCCAAACTTACACATATCCAAACACATATATAATTATCTTTATTGCACTAATCAATACCATTATAAGTTCTCGGCAACCATTAGATCTACGCAATTCCTAGGGTTTTCGCGGAAATGCAGGCCCAGGTAATCTTATCCTTACTATAAAAGAATCGTCCATTAAAAAAAAGTTTGGTCCAGGTAATAAACCTTCAAATCCTGGTACCAAAAAGCCTGTCGATCTTAGGATTAAGGCAAATATCGATAAGCTAAACCAAATCTTTAATCATCGTCATAAAATCTTGGCGGTATTAAATTCGTCCATATTTTCCAAACCATCAACCCGTCGTATCGATAAGCTATTAGGTAATATTCGGGATTTAAAACCTCCATATAATCCTGATAACGTTCGCAAATTACAAAACCTAATTTATTATCAAGCATTTATTTTCGACCTTACCTCCACCTTCCAGTACAGATTCCGTAGTATAGGCCTTAATCAAAATACTTTACCACCAAAAACACCGATCATAAATAATCCGCTGTTCCCAAAACCTTGGCCAATACGACATATACTTCCATTAATAAAAGTAGCTAAAATACTTCCAAAAGCCAACCTAATTTTTGGTGTCGTCGAACAGACAGTCGGTGGTCGGCAATCAGTAACGCCTGTACCTGTTCCCATTAACCTGCCGATACCTAATAACAGTTCATTCGCCAGGTTTTGTTAGCTAGCAGGGGGTGCGCTAGCACCCTATATACGGAAAGGCTCTCTTTGATCGGAACATATAGGTTCCGTGACTAGACTCCATAAAAATGAGGAGTGCGTGCTTTAGAGCGCCTGCAGCTAGTCATACAATACAACACAACTGATGTCCCTTATATTTGATAATTAAGAGTTTCATTCGCTTAATTCGTGTTATCTATTAATTAATCAGCTATAGCTAAGACGATATAGGCTGTATATCAGTAGCAATTATTTATATGCTTTATTAGCTACAATGGCGACCGTACCGTCGACGTCCGCAGTTATCTATACCGGTCCTAAGGACTGGGACAAATTTAAGGACGAATTTAAGACCAAAGCCAAGGGATATAACCTATGGAATTATATTAATCCTGATAAAAACGTTTTATAGCCTGTTAAACCTATAGTACCAGTTATTGCTTTTTATCCAAAGAAACGAATTCGTCCTTAAACGCGAACTAACATCCCGACTATTATAACCTTATTTTTATCTTCATCCTTCGGAGGAACTACCGAAGAAATCGATTATACGAATTATCCGATAAATACCTTCGAAATAACGACCGAAAGCAGATAAGCTTATAATCAGAACTTTGCGACTTATATTTATCTAAACCAGGAATACACAACTTTTCGAAAAAACTTTAACGAGTTTATAAAATAAGTTTTTGATAGCGTTTCCTTATTAATCAAACAGATCTACTTAAGCCCAGATAACAACCTTAGGGGTTAATACGCCAAATTACAACAATTAGGAAAGGTTTACGACAGCCGATTGCTTATAAACATTAAACGTAAGTACGAAAAACGATTAGAGCAAGTTCCGAAGGCCGTTAAAAGATTTGATAAATGGATAACAAAATGGTAAAAGATTATAGCTTAAGGCCAGCGTTACGGGGTTCCCGAAATAATTATGCTAGTTATCTGAACGAATTAGTTATGTGCAGCAGTAACGCCGATTATGCTTAATTGGTCGAATTTATTTATGCTTTATAAATAGGATAATATCGAAAAAGGAACGATTAATTATTTGGAGATTAGGGCTAATTTTTTAAATCACTAAACCATAACGAATTTACAACAATCAGCAAGAAACGTTAAAACAACGTTTCCAACCTTTTATAAAACCCCAGCAAACCCTTCCGGCTAGGACGATTTTAATTAAGAAAAGATTAAGGATATTAATAATTAGTTACGTAATAAAACCTTTAGCAAAAGGCCGAAACGAAGTAGTTATAGAAATTCCTAAACGAGCCGAAACAGCAGCAATAATAAGCGGAAGCGTTAAAAATTAAACGCATAAGGGATTCGGTGCAAAACGTACTTAAACATTAGGTATACGTTACCTTAATGCTATTACGCGTTCTTTAACAAAGCTCCAGTAAAGTTTAAACTTAATAAGGGAATTTCAGTACTGGTTTAAAAGCGGATTACTTCCGATTAATCCTTAAAGGAAAAGATTAACCGTTTATCGAAAATTATAAAGAAATTAATTACTTAAGAAATAAATTAACTCCTAAAGGAAATAAAACGAATACTAGCGTACTTCTTAATTTTTGATTAACGTAATACAATAAACGTCGCGTTTTACCTTTTAAAAAATTCGGCTATTCTAAATTTAAGGTTTATTATATATATCTTTAACTTAATTAGTAAGTTCCTAAATTATAAAATGACGATCCAAGGCGACAGTATATACGTAAGGAACAGTTTCGTTCCGGTTAAAGGATATGGAAAAATAAATATACTACTTTAAAACCCTAAGGGCCTTAAAGCGCTGCGTTTATATAACGTAGCTTATTGCGAAAACTTCGTATGTAACTTAATATTTTTCCGGCAGTTCCGAAAAAAGGAATATTAGTAAGATAATCGGGAAATTAATAACTTTATTCGAAATAAATATAATTAAGTAGTTATTACGTTAATAAACAAATTTAAGTAATTCGCTATCGAAAACATTAACGTAATAATTATTTATGCAATTTTCGTAACTTATAAATAAAACGTTAATTTATATATAGCAAAACCTTTACGAATCGGTAACGGTACGATATAGCACTTAAGATTAGGATACCTAAGGCCCGAAATAATCGCCTAATTGCAGTTTTATATAAAGGAAGTCCGCCTAAAGGGTCCTATAATAATTAAATACCAAGCAGGTAATAAGGCGAAAACCAAAAGGCAAATACGCCGCGAACCAAAAAAGAAAGCTTTTCGATTACGATAGCAAATTGCCATCGATTTTACGGATTTCGAAAAAGATCTTAAAAAATATAAATACGTTATGTTTGCAACCGATAGGTATTTAGGATATATTTGAGATATTTATTTAAAGAATCGAAAGCAAGATATATTAATTACAGCGTTTCGATACCTTTTAAGGGTTTTAAAAAATTAGGATAAGGTTTTTCCTTAAGTATTCGAATGCGATAACAAGATCTTGAAAAATTACCAGTTTCGAAATATGCTCCAGTCGCCTCTTTTTAGTATTAGATTTAAGCCTTTAGTACCGTATACCTAAGCCTAAAACGGGGGTGTAAAGCGTTTAAGGGGTATAATTAAGGAAAAAGCGATTATAATGCGAAATAGCGTTAAATTACTTTCGTTTCTAATCGTATATATTTTCAAAGCGGCAATATACCTGTATAACCGTACTTTTAAATACGTACTTTTTTAGCAAAGTTTATACGAGGTTTATTATATTTACCTAACGTATAGGGACGGCGTTGCAATATTTAATCGGAAGCTTTAATAAGCTTACTTGCGAATATATAGTTATATAGCTTATATTATAATAACTGTCGCTATAAAGAAAAAACAGAAACTTAAAAAACTAAATTTTAAGGTATAAATTAGGTTTTTCGTCGGCTACCGATTTACGAATATTTACGAGATTTGGAACTTACTAATTAATAAAGTTATCGCTATTCGAAACGTATTATTTAACGAGAAGGCCACCTTTTTAGGTAATATTAAAATTTTAAAAAACAACCTTTTATACGTTATAAAAGAAAAGCTATAAAAGTTATTGCGATAAATAAAATTGCTTAATTAAGGCCTAAGTTACTTAAATATACAAACATAAAAAAAAAAAAAAACGAAAACTTAAACGGAATAATTTAATTACCGGTTAAATAAAAAAAGTAATTTTAAAGTGGTACAAGCGTACGAAACGTACGGAATAAGGAAAAACAAACTTGTTCGTATGAAACTGATTACCCCTATACGACCGTTATATTCGAATTACTTCCGTTTTTTAACCTACTATCTTTATTAACGTTTATTTTGATAATTATTACGATTAATGCGTTAACGGAAATAATAAAAATAACCTTAAGTTTTTATCGTTTCGTTTAATTTAAAGTAACGGTAAAAAACGAAAATACCTTACGGGTTATAAACGTAAGTTTTCCGTACGTTCCGCGTCGAAAAAATAATTATCGGTACGATTACAAAATATAAAAAGCCGCATTTAACGTAAAATAATTAACTTATTTTATTAATACAATCGATAATCGGCCGGTAAATTGCGGAAATTTAAGGAAGATAATTACCCGAAATATGCGTTACCTTAATCGGAAAAGTTTCGATACGAAAATATATAAAATCCTTAAATTGCGAAACCGGATATATAAGCGCGATTTACCGTTACCGCCGCAAGGTTATAAAAAGCTAAATATATATCCGTTAAAAGAATTATTTCGTAAAGTCGAAAAAGTTTACTTATAAAGTTATAAAAAAAATGCAATCTTGGAAAGTTGTTAATTAATTTATTACTAAAAGGAAATAAGTTATAAGGTATATATAAATATATATTTATAAATTTGATAAATATAATTAATTACAAAAATGCAAAGTACGTTTTATCGTACGAAACGATTAATAATTAAAAAACGTTTATAATAATATATACGTATTTATTTTAATTAAAAGATTATTTAAAACCTTAATCGTTATTACGGTTAAATTCGACCTAAAGCTTAAGCAATATAACGCGGTAAACGTTTTCGTTAATACTAACTTACTTTATAAAATATATATAAAAATATCTCTAAAATATTTATATAGTAATAAAGTTTTCCTAATTAAAAAGGTATTATATAAATTAAGGAAATTATTTTTGCTTTAACAAAAGGAATTTACTAAAACGTTTAAAAATTTAAAACTTAATCCCGTTTTTTATAAACTTTATTATTTTATTCGTTAAAAAGTGCTTATTGTTTTCTTTATGGATAATAATATTACGGCGTATCGTAAGAAAAATTAAAACCTCGTCGATCAGGTAATTTAATAAATAAGGAAGCGATATACTTTTATAAAAGGTAAAAACTTATAATAATTCCTAAGGATCGAAATAATTAAAAAGAAAATTATAAGAAAAATTTGGTTTTTTTAATTTAACTTTATAAATAAGTTAATTAACTTAATCTTAAAAAAAAGTTTAAATAACCTTTTAAATACGTTAATAACGAACGTCGAATTACTGCCGAATTTTAATTTAGCTTATTTAAAGTTTGTTAATAAATATTAAAAAAGATCGGTTTTATTTTATACGTAACAGTTAATACGCAATCCGATATAATTTTTGCGGTATTTCGATTTATCCGATTTTACCTAAACTTTAATAATGCTTATTATAAAATTGTTAATCGCGTTATATTATACCTAATCGGGACCAAAATATTAACGCTGTAATTTAGGAATAAAAATTCGTTAAATACCTAAAACGATACCTTTTTTACGGATAATATAACCGATCGAAAAAGTTTTTAAGTTTACGTTATAAAATTATTCGGAAAAGTAATAAAATAACAGACGAATAAATAGGATATAATAATAACTTTTATAACAAAAGCGGAATTATTATTTTTTATGTAAGTTATAAAAAAAGCTTTATTTAATTTTCGATTAATTAAAAAATTAAAAGTTACCTTAAATGCTAAACCGTTAAATATATAATACGATAATCGATAAATTATTCGGTTTATTAACGCTAACGTCGCCTTATTATAAACGAAATTGCGATATGTAAATGTATATAATTATTAGTTGTGAAAAGCCGTAAAAAGAAATATAAATAAAGTAAATTATATATTTACGGGCGATATATTAACCGACGGATTAATAAAGCCCTTATTACGAAAACCTTTCAAACATTTTAAAAAGTAATTGGAATTAATGGATGTTACGAAAGCTTTTAACCGGCGGAGGAACAACCTGCGAGTGATTTTAAAGGAGGAATTGGCTGATCAGGAAGATTCGATTACCGGAAAAGAAGTGAAATAAAACGCTGCGGCTTTAGGAAGTGATAAAGTGTAACAGTTAACGCCGTGACTGCGTCGAGGCGTTGAGGAGGTGTGTCAGCTAGCAGGGGGTGCGCTAGTACCCCATATACGGAAAGGCTCTCTCTGATCGGAACATATAGGTTCTGTGACTAGACTCCATAAAAATGAGGAGTGCGTGCTCTAGAGCGCCTGCAGCTAGTCATACAATACAACACAACTGATGTCCCCTATATCTGACAGGTTTTCATCAACGGTTTCGACAATCCCAGCACGTCGGGCAAATCTTCGGGTTACTGATCGGGTCCCTAGGCTATACACCAACATCGGAACGTTACGTTTTCGCCGCATTTATTCCGATAATAATTAGGACGTAGCTAAATTCTGGAATAAAAATAATATTATATACTACGTTACTTTTAAACATATCGAGGTAAGTACTTAGGCTTTTCCGTAATATGGTTAAAAAAATCCGTTAATTAATATAAATATTCGGGATTATATTTATTAACGTTATCGGTAATCCAGCTACTGGTCGGTACTTATAATAGCAAATCGAAAGTAAAAATTTCTAGGCGGCCGCAAATACCTAGTCCAATATAATTAGGTATCTCCAGTTAATGGAAAACTTAATAGCTTATCCAATATACGTCGAAATCTATCGGGCTAATCTTTTAAGTTACTTCATAATTACCTTTACCAAAAATCCCAAATCCGTTGCTGGTTTATTTATTCAAGTATTCGATATACCTAACTTAGTATTTTGCGAATTTTGCGAAAAACGGCATATAATATCGGAATATCTTAATTAATACGGAATATACCCATTTTTTAGATATTAGTCGATTCCTAACTTTATTAACGGGACTTGTAATAATTATATCGGATTTATCGAAAGGCATAATTATACCTTCCGGAACGAACGGTTTAAGGTATTTAAAGTTAACTTTTTACGATCGTTACGAATTAAAAAGGATATTCGTGCAAATATTTATCCAATTATTAAAATATACGATAAAGATTAGCTTCGGAATAAGGTGGAAAAACATATTATTAATTCCCGGTTCCGGACGAATATAACGGAACGTATTAATTACAATAAAATATAATAGTTGTCGTATAAAATATCGGTAAACGGGATGGTAAAAGAATTTAAGGGAATTTATAAAAACTTAAAAAAGCTTAAGGGAATTTAAGGGAACAATTACTTTAATTTTTCGTCATTAATTGCGTTAATTTTTTCCATTTTTTTAATCGGGTGGTTTCTGTCGTATTGCTATCGTTTATAACCGTATAACCTTTAAGTCGGCTATTTAATATCTGCACCTTAATGTTTATTTTTTAAATTTTAAAACTTTAGGCTGCTAGTTTTTAAGTAATTTAACATTCGCAGCGTCCGAAATATCCGATATCGTTCGTCGCTTTAATTAACAAATATTTTCGTTCAGTCGTTTTCGTATAAGTTAATCGGCTTTTAATATTTTTTTTTATCTTTTACAAATTGCTTTAATTTATTAGTAGAAAAAATGTCTTATAATTTCGTTCTATTAATTTCTTTTAAACAATAAGTACTTAAATTACTAATATTATTAATTAAATACGGGCCAATTTACTAATATTTTAACTTTATATTTTTAGACATATTTATATATCGTAACGTATTATATAATAATACCAAGTCCTTTATTTTTAAAGGTTTATCTTTTATTTTGTTCTTATCTCTTTTATTCGCCAATCTGGCTGCTTTACGGCGTTGCTTAACGATTACTTTGGTAACTTTGGCCACATTTTTAATTTTCCTTTTTAAAAGCCGGATTCTTTACGCAATTAAATCTTTTCTCGGCGTATCTAGGTCCCCAGTTATAATTTTCTATATCGGCAGGATTGTTTCGATTAATAAAAGCGTTTTTTGTCCGTATAACAGTTTATAAGGGCTAAAGCCATAACTTTTTACAGTGGTATTGTCGGCGAAAACCATCTTAGGCAAAAGCTTAACCCATCCTTTGTTAATCCTATTCGTCGCTTTTATTAAGGCTTTAACAATCGGAACGTATCCTTTTTCGACCAAGCCTTATCGCCAGGCTGCATACGCGGCATTAATTTTCCTCTTAATCCTTAATACGTTGTAGGCTTTAATAACTTCGCCCTTATTCTTTAAGCTTCCGTTAATCTTAATTTTGATCGGGATACCATATCGATAAAAAACGTACTTATTTAAAAACTTCTTAATCGTTACTAACGTAATTAATTATAAAGTTTTAACTTCCAAATAATCGAACAATTTGTACCTAGCTTCGACCGTAGCTTTGCAATTATCGTTATTGGGCATAAATTAAATATCGATTACCTAAACAATAATTATGTTAATCGGCTGCGAAAATTTATGGCCTTTTTCGAAACGTCGATCGGCTGCTTTTTGGTACTTAATATACGCAAATACTGCCTTTCGAATATAGCTAAATATATTACGTTAATAATATAAAGCTGCTATGTAATAATAGGTCGAATTTCGCCCCTTATAGTTATAATTTTTATAATATTGCCTAATTACCGCAAATCGCTTTTATTCGGTATTAACTATTCGCCGGCTGCCGTACTTTTTATTTGTCTTGCGCCAAAAAATGCCGTTTTGAATAAAGTAGTTTAACGTTTTAAATTTAAAGGTATTCCTTTTCTTTTTTAGAATATTATCGAACCGATTAAAAAAAATCCAGTATCGTTAAAAACCTAACGTACTTTTATAACTTCTTAAACTAATTCCCAATAAAAAGTCCGTATCGCCGATCCGTGTCAGTAAGTATAAAGGTTGTATTAATTAAAATAAGGTTAAGCCGAATAATATTAAGCTGGATATTAATAAAGTTATCGATTTTTCTTTTTTATTAATCGTTTAACGCGTTAGAAGCTTTAAATAATTTTCGGGATAAACCGTCCGCCGTTATGTTTTTTTTGCCGGGGATATATTTAATTTCGAAATCGAATATCTTTATTTAGGCGACCTAACGAATAATTACAGTACTAAGTAAAAAGCTTAAGGAGTTATTAATTTAGGTTACTAGCATCATAACGTTAATCTTTAATACGAATCGGATTCCATAAATATAGTTCCGGAATTTCCTTAAGATTTTAAAAATAATTCGACATTCCAGTTTGTTAATGTCGTAATTCAGCTTAATACCTTTCCAGGTACCACTTTTAAAACGCGCAAAATATTTTATTCTATTAATTAATTAGCTGAAAGTACCTTTAAAGCTCTTTTTGCTCGCGTTTATCCTTATAATAATTTTTCCGGCAGAAAGGCTGTAATTTAAGGTAATTAAAGTCGGGGCAGTAATAATTCCCTTCTTAACGTTTTTTATTACATAATCCTAATCGGGGCCTTAAATAAAAGGTTAATTTCTTCGGAACAAACGTATAAAAGGTTTTGGTTTAATAGCGAAATACGTAATAAATATTCGATAATAAACAATAATACTTAAGAAAGCTTTAACTTCCGAAACGTTCTTATATAGCTGGATCTTTAGGATCTTTTTTACCTTAATTATATTTGGTCGCCGCCTATTCGTTCCGCAAATAAATCCGATTATAACGGTTATTTCTTGATATTACTAAAACTTTTTTATACTAACCGTCGCACCAGCAAGCTTACAGTTGAGAAAGGTTTTATTTATGTTAACGATATGCTTATAAACGAATTGCCGAATTCCTGGGAAAATCTTTTGATCGTTATATCTGGTTTTCAGACCTTTAACTTTAACGTTATTAACGAATGACCGGGTTATATCGGGCATTAAATTATCCAGAATCCTCTTAACTACGCGGCAGAAATAAGTTACAAAGTTAGTAAACCCTTAAGGCATAATGGTGTACCTTAAAAGTTTTAACGGTATCGCGAAAGTGGTAAGATTTCTGCTGGCTGGAACCAAAGTAACTTGATCGTAGCTTAAGAAAAAGTCCACCAGGGTAATTAAGGAGTATATGGCAAAATCCGCGGAGAATTCGTTGCAGTTGTCCGGCATAAAGGTATTTCGCAAAGTAAGAGCATTTAGTTTAGTTGCTGAATTAATTAATTGGAATTTACCATCTTTTTTTTCGAATAGGAACTAAGCATTCCTGTATGCAGCATGAAACTGTTCGAGGATATTTCGCTGGATACGTATTCGCAATATTTCGATTAGCTTACCTTTAATACTTGCTGGCACTGTTATGCCTTTAGCTTGCTATGCCTTATAAAGGATCGTCCGAATCTTATAATTTGGTGCGACACTTGATTTAATTCTGCCACACTTTTTCTAATCCCAGGCTAAAGTAGCTTTTCTGCGAAAAAGCATCTCCTTGAAAAAGGCTTTTTTTTCGGAGGTGAACTTGTTTCTTAACTGATTAAGAATTTCGTCGACGCGTTCCTTAGTAAATCGGGTTCCTCGGGGCATAGTAGTAAATCTAGGGAATAAAGCAGCTAAAGGTGTATTAAGCTTATCGAGGTTTTTTTTATCCTGATCAATAACTTGCTGTAACGAACCTGTCACACATCCACCTGGAAGTGTGATCAGTATCCGAAAAGGATTCTTGATTTGCAGGTAACAATAGGGCGAAGAATGATTCAGTAATTTGTTCGTTAAAGAAATTTGCGGACTTTTCCCTTAATCGCAGAACGTTATCTTTGATTAAAGACTTAGATTGATAACTAAGGAGCGAAATTAAATGGGCGCTATTTATAGGAGAAACCCATCTATTATATATCCTTTGGTTTTCTATAGGTATATCGTGGATCTGCTAGATCTGTATAATCTGGTCCAGATCCATCAAATCCTCCAGATTACATCGAAATGCCAAAATACCTATACCCGAAGTTTATCCGTAAGGTGTCCTTGCCCAGATAGGGAGAGCAGGTCTTGATTCGTAATATTATTTCCCTTTTTCTAAGATTTTTGTCCCAAAAATAAAACGGTAGGAAATTTTCCGGAGTTTAACTTTTTGAACTTTTTTAGCTAATTTTTCAATATGATAAATCGTACGCAGAAATAGAAAAGAAACCTTTGTCTGGGTTAGCGAAACTTCAGGGATAACCGTACCGATTTAATTAAAAGCTTTGGTACGGAAGGTTTTTTATATTTTAACTGCGTTCGTTTCGAAGAAACCGGCTATTTCCTTGCAGTCGAATTTTTAAGTTGTAGCTGCTATATTCGTCGCCAGCGTTCTTCTTGTAACGTTTTGATTATAAACTCGTTAAAAAAGGTAAATAAAATGCGATTTCGCCTGGAAAAAAAACAACGAAAACTTAAAGATAAAATTTTGGCTTACTAGAAAACGGCAGAAAGAAAAACGAGGGAATTTATTGGAAAATTAAAGCGTTTACGTTTTTAACAAAGCCTTTTTTTTTTTTTTTAAAAAAAGGCTTTAAAAATGTTAAAAAAGGGTTTAAAATTGAATTAATTAAAAGAAAGAAAAAAAGCGGAAAAAAAATAACGTTGCATAAAAACAAAACAAGCTTGGTTTGCTTCCGAGATTAATACCATAACGAAGGCATCGCTTTTTTTCGATTAAAACGACAAAAGGCTAGATTTAAGTATTAGGCCGTTATCCCTTACGATCTTGGCCGCGTTAAAAACGGTCGGTCAGGATTTTGGCGGTAAAACGTCTTAACTAGGTTTTTCGTATTCGTCAGGTACTTAAAAGGTTCCCAAGTATTTTTTTCGTATAAGTAATCTTTCTATTTAATTAGATATTAAACCTTGTCTTTAACTACCCTAAAATCCAATATTCGTTCAACTTCGTACTTATCGTCGTCTTTTTCGATTTCCAGACTGGTTTCCAGCAAGGCATTCTTAAATACTGGTTTAAGCAAAGAAATATAGAAAATAAAGTATATTTTTATTCTTTTAAGTAATAACAGTCGGTAGTTAGTTTTGGAAATAATTTTATTAATCTTGAACGACCTAAGCTTTTTGAAATTAAGCTTATTACTAAATCTTTTTGTTTTGATTTGGGAAATGTTCGAAATTACGTTTTGTTTTTAGCGTAACAAATAAACCTTATCTCCTTTCGACAAAATTAATTCTTTAATTCTTTTCCTATTGTAATACTGGATCATTTTTTATTGAAGGAATCGTAACTTATTTTATAGGCGGACTTATACTGTTTGGATTCCAATTATTATCGTTTTTTCTCGAAAAGCTTTTGCGGTTAATTTTGGAATTTCGTCCAGTAGCTGTTTTGGCCGTTAAGTTTTTGCTTGGTAACCATATACCGCTATATGAGAAGAAATACCCATGTCTTCGTTAATAAAGGTGTTATAAGTTATTTGGGCTAATAAAAAAATTTTAACCCAGTTATTCTGCTAATAATTGATATAACTTTTCAAGTATTGCTCTAATGTTTAATTTA
Source organism: Monosporascus sp. mg162 (assembly GCA_004155945.1). Lineage (NCBI taxonomy): Eukaryota > Fungi > Ascomycota > Sordariomycetes > Xylariales > Monosporascus > Monosporascus sp. mg162. The sequence goes on along the minus strand of QJNY01000418.1, from coordinate 1,512 downwards.
AACGTTTTATTTGTTTATTTATTTGTAAGTGGTATGCTGTAGAAAATTTAAGCTTGGCGCTTATTTGCTTAAGAAAGCTGGTACCAAATTGTGATATAAAAAGCTTATTTTTATCTAAAATGATTTTTTTAATACCCCATGTTTATCGAGGTAATATCGGATAAAGGCGTAAGCTAGTTATTTTGCCGTTACGTTTCCTTTAAAACGTAAGAAGTACCTATATTTAGTAAGTCTGTTAACGATTACCTATATTCCATCATATTAAACTTTAGTAACGGGGTCTTTTAATAGGGGTAAACCGGTAATAAAATCCCAAGTAATAATATTTTAAGCTTTTTCTGGAATATTTATGGGCTGTAAAAGTCCATAAGGCTTATATCGGGTTACTTTTGCCTTGTTGCAAATATTGTAATCTTTAATTACCTACTTAACAATTCGTCGAAGTTTTAAAAAGTTGTACTTTTCCTGTAATCGTTTAATAATTTTAAAAATACCTTAATGTCCGTATAATAAAGTTTCGTTAAACTTTTTAACGAATTGCTTTTGTTATTTTCGAGGGATGTAAATTTTGTTACGGTAAAATAGTTGGTTTTTAAGTTGTCCATTTAATTATTACATTTTTTTTTAAACTTTTCCTTATTATAGGAATTTCGGAATTTCGTTAAAAGTTTTAGGGTAGGTTATTTTAGCATTTTATACAACCGTAAAGTACCGTCCTTAGTTTATTGCAACATTTTCATTTGACGTTTCGGAACTTTGGAATCGTAATTTCCTTTGCGACTTAGGATGTTTGCTTAAATGGTTTTTTTCCCCTTTAATATAGTGGACTTAAAAGTTGTACTTCGATAAGAAAATTATCCAAGTTTCGTAATATTTGTTTAGTTTTTAAGTCGTCATAAACCGGGTAAAGTTTTTATAATTTAACTAAATATCGAAAGGCTTTTTAATTCCGCTGAAAAAAGGTTCTCATTCCTTAAAAGCGTTAATAATCGCTAACAGTTCTTTGTCGTAGATCTTATATCGGAATTTTACGTTTCGAAGGGCCTTAGAATAATAAGCTATTAGGTACTATTTCCCATTATCCTTTTGTTACTCTAGAACTGCGCCTAGGGCATAGTTTAAAGCGTTTGTCTTTAGGCATTTCCTTTTATCGGCGTTAGGCAATCTTATTATTGGTGCTTTAGTAATTTCGTTTTTAAGTAGTTAAAAAACTTCCTTAGTTTCCTTTGGAAGTTCGAATTCCTTTTTAATATATTCTTAGTGGTAAGTTTCGTTAATAGTGAATTAGGACAGGGCTCATCGAAGTTGCTGTACGCAGAACATCTTGATCAGTGCTTGGGAAGAATAATGGGACTTCTTGACTACCTCTGGAGCCATTAATGCTATAAGAAACTGCATACAAGAGTTTTCAGGTCAGCAGCAATATATAGACCATCGCTGACCTACTGCCATAGCCGAATAGATTGCCGAGATGCCCAGCGGTGAAGCAAATAGAAGTAGGTAGAAACTGTG
>QJNY01000417.1:0-72911 GCA_004155945.1 Monosporascus sp. mg162 | reverse complement strand
TAAACCTTAAAGATAAACCTTAAAGATAAACCTTAACGGTAAACCTTAAGGATAAACCTTAAAAGCAAACCTTAATAGTAAACTTTAACTGCGCCGTGCTATAACGTTAAGATATTAATAACTTAAATTAATAATTCTTTAAGCTTTTTACTTAATGTTATAATTATTCGTTAAGTTACCTAAATAAAGATATTCGATTTCGAAATTAAATATATTTCCGGTAAAAAAAATATAATAACGGACAGTTTATTTCGAAAATTACTTAAAGTTTTTAACGCATTAAACGATTAATAAAAGGGAAAAGTCGATAATTTTATTAATATTTAACTTAATGTTATTCGGTTTAACTTTATTTTAATTAATATGCAAGGTCGAATGGGTTCAAGCCTTATTTTCCAGGCTGAGCCAAATATACAGAAAATCATTACACGATGTAATTTGTACGATAGATACTATACCTAATACTTTCGAATACGATAACTAATTAATGGTTTTTACGGTTAAGGTAAATTAATACTTTAATCTTATAAAGCCTTATTTTAAAGCCGATTAATGCGTAGTTGCCGATAAGCTTCGACCTTGGTAAACCTTATACCCGTTAGTTAGTTCGGTAAAGTTAAACAATATAACTTAGGAAATATTAAGTTTTACGCGGTAAACCTTAAAGATAAATTTTAACGGTAAACTTTAAAAATAAACCTTAAAGGCAAACCTTAACGGTAAACCTTAAAAATAAACCTTAAAGATAAATTTTAAAGATAAACTTTAACAATAAACCTTAAAAATAAACTTTAAAAGCAAACCTTAATAATAAACTTTAACTACGCCGTACTACGTATAAAAGGCCGGCATTTTTCCGAACTTTCATTAATTTTTTCGAATTATTTAAAACAGTATGCCGCGTAAATCCGAATATACGATACCGGTAATCCGTAACCGTAAGATTTTTACAGAAACTGTCGTTTTAACGGTATATAATTCGTACAAAATTACTGGACGGGTTAAAACTATCGATACTACTATCGATCTTAAAAATTTTTTCCAAAGTAATCGATTTCGATTATTAATTTTCGGATACGATTTAATTCGCGAAAATAACGAAAATCGATCTTTGCAAAAATATATGGCGGAAAATATAACGATCATAAGCAAAGTATTGGCGAAACTGGAAGGAGAATTAAAAGGGAAAGGCGGTAACCGGCTTAACAACTTCGAAGTTCAGATTATGGAACGATGTATAGAGGACTACGAGCGATAGTTTGCCCGGCTGCTCCGGATTGCGAAGACCGTCCAGAATTTCGACAAGAATCGACGCGGATAGGAGCGGGACAAGGCAGTCTGCGAAAGGGATGGCTTTAGTGAAGCCTAGGAATTGAGGTAGTAATCTATCATTTTATCCAATTTTGTCTACACGGTTACGTCTCCTTTAGGGAGAATTTTAATTAATATAATTTTTATATTTATTAATACGGATTGGCGACAAGGACCTTTTATTAGGAATTGGTTTAAGGAATTGTAAAAGTATGTTAAGTTTTTAACGATATTAGATCTTTTTAATCGGTTCGATAATGTTTTAAAAAGGAAGCGAAATACTTTTAAATCCGAAGCGTTAAATTATTTTGTTTAGGACGGTATTTTTTGGCGTAAGGCAAATAAAAGGTACGGTAGTGTTACGAATCAGGACCTGCTCTCCCTGTCTGGGCAAGGACACCTTACGGATAAACTTCGGGTATAGGTGTTTTGGCATTTCGATGTGATCTGGAGGATTTGGTGGATCTGGACCAGATTATATAAATCCAGCAGATCTACGATACACCCATAAAAAACCAAAGGATATATATTGGATAGGTTTCTCTTATAAATAACACCTACTTAGTTTCGTTTCTTAGCTATTAATTTAAGTCTTTAATTAAAGGTAACGTTTTGCGATTAAAGGAAAAGTCCGTAAATTTCTTTAACGAATAAATTACTGAATTATTTTTCGCTTTATTATTACCTGTAAATTAAAAATCTCTTTCGGATATTGATTACGCTTTTAGGTGGTTATGTAATAGGTTCGTTATATTTTGATAGCTTTTTAATTAATAGCCGACGAATAGTTTAAGGCCTAATTAAGCATAAATTTTCTTAAATCCAGTAAAAACGATATTACAAAACGGCATTTAGAAGATAAACGATGTACCCGATCGCTTTCGCTAATAAGCGATTAATATTTGGATTAAAACATTTTACTTTTTATTAAAAAAGTTTTTTTTAATCGACAATATGGCCCCTGCTAATATTCGGTTTTAAGGAGGACCTTTTTTTCAGTAATAATTTTCCCCGGTTCTTAAGGAAATTATTAAGGTCCAGAAAAACGAACCGGAAAAGGAAGAAAAGGAATCCGGCAGCCCGAAAGGTAAAGAAAGAAAATTTACGATTGACGATAAGTTACGTATTTTAATGATTAAACTTTAAGCGGTAAAAAGGGAAAATGCTAGATTTGCTCGATAGCAAAAGTTTTCGATATTGCCTTTATTTGGCGCAAATTAATTCCGCAAAAACATTATTTTACTTTTTGCTTATTATAAAATGCTAAAGGTTAAAGGCTATAAAATTAACTTCCTTAAAACTTTACGACGGTACTATAGATATGGAAAGATTCTTGGTATAAGTTAGATTTTATTTTAAGTTTTTCGAAAATTCCTTAAAGAAGAATTATTAAAAAATGTTAGTTATTGCTTAGTTACTTGTAAAAAGGGTTTTTTAATAATTCCAGCTAATTATGGAAAATTATTTCGGGAATTACTTTAACGAATTATCCGACCTTCTTAATTATATTTTCAGTAATTACGAATATTTAAAAAAATAAATACGAACCTTATTTAAAAACCTAAACAAGCAGCAGGATGCCGTTAAAAAGCTGCATTTTTTCCAATAAACAAAATTAATAGCTAAATATATAACGGAATTTAATCGCCTTACAGCAACCTTCTACTTACCAGAAAGTGCTTTGTTTTACCCTTATTACGATAGCCTAAAGTTATAAGTTAAGGACGAAATGTACAGGATACCTAAAATAAGGCCTTTCCAGGATTATATTAATAAGGCCATTATTGCTAACAGACGTACCTTTAATAGGTACCTGGAAAAAAAAAGGTTTAACAGAAAAAAGGACGATCGAAATTCCAGCAGTAAGTTCTAAAGAAGCAAAAATAAGGATAGGACTTAAAAGGAAGCAAATATCACTTTTAAGGAGCCCAAAAAGGACAAGTTGAATATTAAATGCTTTAACTGTAGCAAAAAAAGCTACTATAAAAACGAATATTGTTTTTTAGCTAAAAAGAACTTTAAGAAAGGAAGGATTCCTTAAAAAAAAGCCCGAACGGCCGAACAAAAAATAGATAATAAAAGAAAGGAAAAAAAGGAAGTTAATTCCATTTTTTTAATAGGAATATACCATTGCGACGATTTACTATAAACCAAGCGGCGACCCAAAGTACGAACGTTACCCGATTTGCTAAAATCAAACAGCTAAAGCCTGTAAGTATTATCCCGGATAACCAGCCTTTAGGGTAATTATAAAGCTAAAATGCGAATGTTATTTAGATGTGCAAAAGTGCGAAATACCTTACGAATATGGCCAGATGCGCCTAGAATTTAGTAACTACGGGCAAAAAACCCTTAAATCCAGCGAACCTTTAAAACGGGCGGTATACCTTAAAACCGAAGCTCCTGAAAAGGACTTTATTAATAAGTACGGACTTTTTTATTTTTCGGCCTGCAACGATAACGATTATTTAATTTACTTTCGAGTAAAGGAAAATAACGATTATTAGCCCGGTTGGGACGAAAAAACCCTTATAAAGCTTGATAACGATTGTAGATGCATCGAAATTCCCCGATAGCCCGAATACTTTCGATCTTGTTATTTGTACTTCGATTCGGATTAAAGCTAAAAAGCTATTGCTTAGGGTTACTTATGCTATACCCCTATGCTATGCTTAATGCATAAACTTTTGGATATGGGAATAAGCACTGTAGAAATCTTAATTTCGAATCGGAAACCTTTTTAAACGTTAAAAGTAAAAATTACTAAGGTAAAATGCCAGATTGGCTAACGAAGGTGGTATATTTGCATGGACGATAAATGTACTAAATACGCAGTTAAAAAAGCCCGCAAATAGAAACGTCTTTTAGCGAATAAAACCATAAAGTTAAAAAACGGCAAAGGCTTTCAAAATTAAGGTATCGAAAAGTTTTGCGAATTAAGACCTTATATAAGGTAAAAAAAGGATTACGGAACTAAATCGAAATTCTTATTTAGTACTAAAGCCAAACTTTTAAAGCTATAATTAACTTTAAAGCATAAAGCAACTTCATTTCGCCAGCAGTGGCCGAAAAATATTATATTCCTTAAAGCTATAAGCTAAAGTTTTACAAATTACGGACAATTAATAAAAGTTTTTTTTAGTACGATAACGGACGAATCCTTAAAGAAATTAAAAGATTTTTAATATAAATCCAAAGGTATTAAAAGCATTTTACCTTGGATATCGCCGATATTTCAAATTATAATATTATTTTGAAAATACTATAACTTAATTTTAATAATCCATTAATTAACTGGAAAACTTACTAGCTTTTTTAAAACTACGAATTACTTTTTATTAAAAAAAAGTTTAAAAAAGTTTGTTATATAATCCAAAAAGTTAAAATATCAAATTTTGCCAATACCATACCCTTAAAGTATTAACGATTCGAATAACTTTTTAAAAATAAAGAAAATTACGAATTACCTTTATATAGATAATGGGATTATCGCATACTTATTAAAAAAGAACATTATTTTAAGATTTATAAAATTTATTATATAAATCCAGAAAAGGCTAAAGCTTTATGGAAAAGCATTTAATTAAACCTAAAAAAAGGTTATATTTAGCTATTCGAATTCCCTGTAGGTTACCCTATACTTATAATACTTAAAATCAAAAATGGCAAGCAGAAAATCGACTAAAATGGAAATCCGGTTTATTGACGCGTGGTCGATTATCGACAGTTAAACGATATTACTATTAAAAACGGATATTTTTTAACCTTAATAAATACCTTAAAGGAAAACGCAAATAAAGCTAAATAGTTTACTGTACTAAATTTTCGAAACGGGTATTACCGTATTAAAATGGCAAAAAAAGAAAAATAAAAAACTGCCTTTCGAACGATATACGGGTATTACGAATACCGAATTATGCCTTTAGAACTTACTAACGTTCCTGCTAGTTTCTAACGTTTAATTATAACTATATTTAGGAAATTCCTAAATAAATATATTTTTGTTTATTTCGACGACATCCTTATTTATTCCGAAACGTTAAAAAAGTATAAAAAACATATTTTTCAAGTTTTTAAAGCTTTAAATAAAGCAAATATCCGAATTAACCCTGTTAAAAATATATGGCATACGTAGAAGCTAAATTATCTAGGATTTACCCTTACTTCCGGTTAAATTCAAATCCAGGACTTTAAATTAAAAGTAATTAAGAACTAGCTTATTCTTAATAAGGTAACCGTTATAAATATCCGGCAGATCTTAGGATTTACGGGTTACGTACGTAATCTGATTAAGGGATATGGAAATATTATTAAACTATCAACGAAATTTATTACTAAGGAATATATTAAAAAGGAATTCGAATTTTTAAAAAATGTTAAAGAAATTTTTTAGTTACTTAAAAACGAAATTACCAAAACGCTAATATTAAAATTGCCCAACGCCGATAAAAAAAAAACGCCTGAAAATAAACGCTTTAAATTATGCCTTAAGCGTAATTTTAAAGTAATAAAAAGATAATAAGAAATGGTACTTAATAGCTTATTATTTTAAGGCCTTTCGAAACGTAGAACTCCGATATAAAATTTACGACAAAAAACTGTTAGTAATTATTAACGCTTTTAAGGAATAAAAACTTTTTTTTAACGGAATTAAAAAGCCTTTCGATATTTATTCAAATTATAAAAATTTTACACGGTTTATAATAACTTAAAAGCTAAATAAACGCTATAAAACTAAAATAATTCTTTTATCGAAATATAACTTCCAAATTTACCATATTAAAAGGAAAGAAAATATTTAAGCAAATATTTTAAATCGTAAAGAAGATTACGATTCCAAAGTTCCGAAACGTCGAATGTAAGTGCTGTAATAAATTAAGGAAGGTACTTTACAGTTATGTAAAATATTAAAATAATTTACTTTAAAACTTTTAACCAAATTTCGAAATTCCTATAATAAGGAAAAGCAAAAAGAAATATAACAATTAAATGGACAACTTGAAAACCAGCTGTTATACCGTAGCAAAATTTATATTTTTCGAAATTAACAAAAGCAATTCGTTAAAGAATTCCATAAAGATCTTTTATATGGACATTAAGGTATTTTCAAAACCATCAAACGATTATAGGAAAAATACGATTTTTTAGGATTTCGACGAACTGTTAAGTAAGTAATTAAGGATTGCAATATTTGCAATAAAGCAAAAGCAGCCCGATATAAGCTTTATAAACTTTTATAGCTTATAAATATTCCAGAAAAGGTTTGGAATATTATTGCTTGGGATTTTATTACCGGTTTACCCTTATTAAAAAACTCTGTTACTGGAATTTAATATAATGGAATATAGGTAATCGTTAATAGATTTACTAAATATGGGTATTTCCTACCTTTTAAAGGAAACGTAACGGTAAAATAATTAATTTACGCCTTTATCCGATATTACCTTAATAAATATAAAATACCAAAAAGAATTATTTTAAATAAAGATAAACTTTTTACATCAAAATTTGGTATTAGTTTTTTTAAACAAATAAACGTTAAGTTTAAATTTTCTACAGCATATTACCTATAAACAGATAAATAAACAAAACGTTTAAATTAAATATTGGAGTAATATTTAAAAAGTTATATTAATTATTAGCAAAATAACTAGGTTAAACTTTTTCTATTAGCTTAAATAATTTATAATATTTTTATTAACGAAAATATAGGTATTTTTTTCCTATATAGCAATATATAATTACTAAATAATAACTTAACGGCCAAAATAGCTACTGGACGAAATTCCAAAATTAACTGCGAAAATTTTTCGAATAAAAACGGTAATAACTAAAATTTAAATAATATAGGTCCGCTTATAAAATAAATTACAATTCTTTTAATAAAAGATAATCCAGTATTATAATAAAAAAAGAATTAAAGGATTAATTTTGTCGAAAGAAAATAAGGTTTATTTGCTACGTTAAAAATAAAACGTAACTTCGAACATTTCCCAAATTAAAACGTAAAAACTTAATAATAAGCTTAATTTTAAAAAACTTAGTCCGTTTAAAATTAATAAGGTTATTTCTAAAAATAATTACCGACTGTTATTACCCAAAACGATGAAAATATACCTTATTTTCCATATCTTTTTGTTTAAACCAGTACTTAAGAACGTTCCGTTGGAAACTAGTTTGGAAGTTGAAAAAGACGACGATAAGTACGAAGTTGAACGAATATTAAACTTTAGGATAGTTAAAGATAAGGTTTAATATTTAATTAAATAAAAGAACTACCTATACGAAAAAAACATTTGGGAATCCTTTAAGCACTTAACGAATGCGAAAAACTTGGTTAAAACGTTTTACCGCCAGAAACCTAACCGACCGTTTTTAACGTAGCTAAGGTCGCAGGGGATAACGGCTTAATACTTAAATTTAGCCTTTCGGCGTCTTAATCGAAAAAAAACGATACTTTCGTTATAGTATTAATTTCGGAAATAAGCCGAGTTTATTTTATTTCCATACGACGTTATTTTTTTTCCGCTTTTTTTTTTTAATTAATTTAATTCTAAACCTTTTTTTAACATTTTTAAAGCCCTTTTTTAAAAAAGGTCCTATTAAAAACGTAAGCGCTTTAATTTTTTAATAAATTCCTTCGTTTTTTTTTCGCCGTTTCCTGGTAAACCAAAAATTTATTTTTAAGTTTTTGCTATTTTTTTTCCAGACGAGATCGTACTTTATTTACCTTTTTTAACGAATTTATGATTAAAACGTTATAAGAAGAACGCTGGCGACGAATACAGCAGCTATAACTTAAAAAATCGATTGCAAAGGAATAGCCGGTTTCTTCGAAACGAACGCAGTTGGAATATGGAAAACCTTCCGTATTAAAGCTTTTAATTAAATCGGTACGGTTATCCCTGGAATCTCGCTGGCCCAGACGAAAGTTTCTTTTCTGTTTCTGCGCGCGATTTGATATGTTGAAAGATTAGCTGAAAAAGTTCAAAAAATTTAAACTCCGGAAAATTTCCTACCGTTTTATTTTTGGGACAAAAATCTTAGGAAAGGGGAAATAGTGTTAGGAATTAGGACCTGCTTTCCCTATCTAGGTAAGGATACTTTACGGATAAACTTCGGGTGTAGGTATTTTGGCATTTCGATGTAATTTGGAGGATTTGGTAAATCTGGACCAGATTATACAGATCCAGCAGATCTACGATACACCCATAGAAAACCAAAGGATATATATTGGATAGGTTTTTCCTGTAAATAGCACCTACTTAGTTTCGCTCCTTAGCTATCAATTTAAGTCTTTAATTAAAGGTAACGTTCTGCGATTAAGGGAAGAGTCCGCAAATTTTTTTAACGAACAGATTATTAAATCATTCTTCGCCTTATTGTTACCTGCAAATCAAGAACCCCTTTCGGATACTGATCACGCTTCCAGGTGGTTGTGTGACAGGTTCGTTACAGGTAGCCGGCAAGTGGTTAATACCAAATAAAAGCGATTTGCGGTAATTAGGTAATGTTATAAGGATTATGGCTATAAGGGGCGAAATTCGACTTATTGTCGTATAATAGTTATATATTATTAGCGTAATATGTTTAGTTATATTCGAGAGGTAATGTTTGCGTATGTTAAATGCTAGAAAGTAGCCGATCGACGTTTTGAAAAAGGTTATAAATTTTTGCAGCCGATTGATATAGTTATTATTTAAGTGATCGATGTTTAATTTATGCCAAATAACGATGGTTATAAAGTTACGGTCGAAGTTAAGTGCGAATTGTCCGATTATTTAGAAGTTAAAGCTTTGCGATTAATTACGTTAATAACGATTAAAAAGTTTTTAAATAAGTATATTTTTTATTAATATAGTATTCCGATTAAAATTAAAATTAATAAAGGTTTAGAAAATAAGGGCGAGGTTATTAAAGTTTACGACGTATTAAGGATTAAGAAGAAAGTTGGTGCTGTGTATGCAGCTTGGCGATAAGGCCTAATTAAAAAAGGATACGTTCCGATCTTTAAAATCCTGATAAAAGCGACGAATAAGATTGGTAAAGGATGGGTTAAGTTTTTGTTTAAGATGGTCTTCGCCGACAATACCATTGTAAAAAGTTATGGCTTTAGCCCTTATAAACTGCTGTACGGATAAAAAGCGTTTTTACCGATCGAAATAGTTTTGCCGATATGGAGAATTATAACTTAGAACCCAGATACGCCGAGAGAAAATTTGATTGGGTAAAGAATTCGGTTTTTAAAAAGGAAAGCTGAAGACGTAGTTAAGGTTATTAAAGTGATCGTTAAGTAACGCCGTACAGCAGCTAAACTGGCGAATAAAAGGGATAAGAATAAGATAAAAAATAGGTTTTTAAAAATAAACGATTTGGTATTATTATATAATACGTTACGATATATAAATATGTTTAAAGATATAATGTTGAAATATTGTTAGATTAGCCCGTATTTAATTAGCAATATTATTAATTTAGGTATTTATTATTTGAAAGAAATTAATGGGACGAAGTTGTAAAGTATTTTCTTTGTTAATAAATTAAAGTAATTTATGAAAAATAAAAAAGGATATTGGAAGCCGATTAATTTATAAAAAAACGATTGGACGAAATTATTTTTTAATTAACCCGACGATACGATATTAGATATTTCGGATATTGCGAATGTCGAATTATTTGAAAATTAATAGCTTAAAGCTTTAGAATTTATAAGAACAAATATTAAGGTACAAATATTAAGTGGCCGATTTGAAGGTTATGTAGTTATGGACGATAGCGATATAACAGAAACGATATAATTAGGAGAACGGGAAAGATTAACGCGATTAATTACGAAAAATTAAAATACAGTAATTCCTTTAAAGTTTTTTGAGCTTTTATAAGTTTTTATAAACTTTTTTACCGTCCCGTTTACCGATATTTTATACGATAACTATTATGCTTTATTTATACTCAATACGTTCCGTTCTATTTGCCCGGAACCGGGGATTAGTAATATGTTTTTTTATTTTGTTCCGAAATTAATTTTTATCGTATATTTTGATAATAGGATAAATATTTGTACGAATATTTTTTTTGATTCGTGGCGATTGTAAAAAACTAACCTTAAATACCTTGAACCGTTTGTTCCGAAAGGTATAATTATGCCTTTTAATAAACCCGATATAATTATTATAGGTTCCGTTAAAAAAGTTAAGAATCGATTAATATTTAAAGAATGGGTATATTCCGATATTATATGTTATTTTTCGCAAAGTTCGTAAAGTATTAAGTTAGGTATACCGAATGCTTAAATAAATAAATTAGTAACGTATTTAGGATTTTTAGCAAAAGTAGCCATAAAGTAACTTAAGAGATTGGCCCGATAGATTTCGACGTATATTAGATAAGCTATTAAGTTTTCCATTAATTAAAAGTACTTAATTATATTGGACTAGGTATTTACGGCCGTCTAAAAGTTTTTATTTTCGATTTGTTATTATAAGTACCGACCAGTAGCTGAATTACCGATAACGTTGATAAATATAATCCCGAGCATTTATATTAATTAACGGATTTTATTAACGATATTACGAAAGAACTTAAGTATTTACCTCGATATATTTAAAAGTAATATGGTATATAACGTTATTATTATTCTAGAATCTGGTCATTTTTTAATTATTATCGAGATAAATGCGGCGAAAACGTAACGCCCCGATATTAATAAATGGCCTAGGAACCCGATTAGTAACCCGAAAACTTGCCCGACGTGCTGGGATTATCGAAGCCGTTAATGAAAACCTGGCGAATAAACTGCTATTGGGTATCGGCAGGTTAATGGATATAGGTATAAGCGTTACTGATCGCCGATTACCGACTGTCTGTTCGACGACACCAAGGATTGGGCTGGCCTTTGGAGGTATTTTTAGCTACCTTTGTTGATGGCAGTATATGACGTATCGGCCAAGGTTTTGGAAATAGCGGATTATTTATAAATAATGTTTCTGGTGGCAAAATATCTTAATTAGGATTTATGTTGCGAAGTTTGTACTGGAAGGTAAAGGTAAGGTTAAGAATAAGTATTTAACGATATATTGGATTCTGTAATTTGCGAACGTTATCAGGATTAAATGGAGGTTTTGAATTTCGAATATTACTTAAAAGCTTATCGATACGACGGGTTGATGGTTTGAAGAATATGGACGAGTTTGATACCGCCAAGATTTTACGACGATGATTAGAGATTTGGTCCAGCTTTTTGATATTTGTTTCGACCTTAGGATCGACAGGCTTCTTGGTACCAGGATTTAAAGGCTTATTACCTGGACTAAACTTTTTTTAATGGACGATTTTCTTATAGCAGGGATAAGATTACTTGGGTTTATATTTCCGCGAAAACCTTTAGGACTGTATAGATTTAATGGCTGCCGAAAACTTATGATGGTATTAATTAATGCAATAAGGATGATTATATATGTGTTTGGATATATGTTAGGTTTGGAAGGAAAAGTTGGAGTAATATTGCAGAAAAGATGTAAAAAAAGTATAGATACGAAAACGAGTGTATATACCTAATTAAAGAGAGCGACGACGAGGGCACCTACCTATACAACTTCGGATAAAATTTTCTGAGAATTTTTCGGCGTATACGTTTTATCTGTAAAAATTCGGTATATGGGCCTTAGATGCCTTTAATTAGTTGAACGTATAAGTTACTGGCAGATCCTGGCGAATTCCTGCATTTATACGATAATTATACCTTGTTACCTATAAAGTACTTATATTTATATATATATATTACATATTATCCCTAGCTGCTATTATTGTTCCCGAGTTACTTAATATTATACTTAAGTATATTAATTAATATATTCCTAGTTATTATGTCGTAATTTAAAAAGCGTATTATGCAAAATAAGGGCGAAAGCTTTAAAAAGTTGAACATTTCGGATTTTGGAAAGTTTGTACGATCAGCTGATATATCCGTATGGGAAAACGATGATATGGTACAATTTTTTAGAAAGATGTATAACAATAGTTTTATTTTCCACCTTTTAAAAAAAGTTGTATTTTAGATTCGTTTTAATCGGCTTATTTTTATATTCTTTACGGATATTGATGGTTAGCGTTTATGAAGAAGTATTAACCCGTTATTATACTGGTTAATAGAACCGTGATGTAACGAAATGGCTGGATATTTTTGGCAAATTATTATAATTGTTTAAGATAAAACTTATTTACGTTTTGCGAATGTTATTGCTTTTATCCAGATAATCGCCTAGGACGTACCTTTAAGAATTATCGCCGTCATCCCAGAAGCTGGACGAGTAATCTTATATGGTAAATCCAGACCATTTCCTGATAAGATTTAGGAGGCGATTAATAATAATGACCCGAAATATGTATAGTTTGTCGCTTAAATTAGAGTTCCGACTGCTGAAGGTTTAATGGGGTATTAGATTGGTATGTTACATAACCGATTAAAACGTTTGTTGCTGGTATTCGATATTTATGCTACCGAGAATTGTACCTAGTTGTTATTTTAGCTGTACCGAGAGGTATGGAGAAAGTTAGGATTTAACAATCCGTTTGCCCGTATGGTGATCGTTAAAATGCTTACTTAAACCAGATATTATATTTGCGGACTGTGGATTGCTTATGTTTTTTATATTATCTGCCGTAATTTTGCAAAATAGGGAAATTAAATTATGACCGAAGCGAAAGGATTTGGCGAGTATCGAATGGAGAATAGAATTTTTAATATGATTAAAGGATTTTTAGGTTTGAAACTAGAAATGGAGGACGCTGAAAGAAACGTAGGAGATTGGCTTGGAAACTTTCCGTTTTTATTAGCTGAGGAAGATGATGACGAATTAGATTTTAATTAATTTGTTCGATTATTTCATGGTAAACGACGTAAATAAAAGTAACGTTTTGATTAGTTTTAGCAGTTATTTGTACGATTATTTCCGATATTAATGCCTTTTTTTCCATTAATTTAAATTGGCTTATCGGTATTTAAAGCTATACGACCTGATTTGATACTTATAAGATTACTATTAGAAATGCAGTATAAGCTTCGACAGAAGGTTGGTAATTAGCGAGCAATGGCTATGGTACAAGGTTAATATATTACGCCGTATAAGTAGGTGGAAGATATATTCGAGGATGCCGGGCAAAAACCAGAATTATATTTCCCGTAAGGATGGCTAAGCTGGGTTAAGTACAAGTTTTTAATTAATATAGAGAAATTAAAGGATAGGGTTTAAAAGGAGCAGGAAAGGGCCAAGCAGAAAGAAGATTTGGCTAGACGTTGAGGACGAAGTTTTAAGTTGAAAATGATAAAGGATAAGCCGCGTAAACGCTAACTAGATTGATTAATAAGTTTTATGTATGGTTTATAGCGTTGGAAGTTGGATGCGTTGTGTTTTTATTTGTTTTTCAAGATGGATTAAGGATAATTTTATTTCGAAAAAAGAGGGTTAAAATGGTGCAGGGTGCCGGGCTAAGGGGTATAGCTTGGTTGATCAGTTAGTCAGCTTTACATATGTATTTCTAAAAGCTTTTTCGTCGGGCGCAATCCCCAGACATGTTTATTACCGTTTATCATTCATTTATACATACATTTATGTTCTTTAAAGTCTGATTTAACTCGGACCCAAATACAGTGTTTTTTGTTTGCCTTTATTACCGTTGCACTCGGCTATTTTATCGTGACCCGCCCATCAAAGATGCTCTGATCGGAACTGAGTCTCCCCGTCTCAATTTAATACGAAGTTTTCGCAATATGCCACGTCGTACAAACGTAACGTTTTCGTACTATTAGGATTTCGAAATAATATATTAACCTTTCCGTATCCTTTAATCGGTACGAAGCTATCGCCTGCGTATATCCCGTCGCCTTATACGGTTAGTTTAAAATTTAAAAACCTGTTAATAAAGTTAAAGATATATATTATAATCCCTAAATCCAAAATGGACAAATTCTTTAAAAGATAAAACGTAACGTTTTTTGCGTTACGTTAATCAAAAATTAAAAAGTACGTTAAGATTCGCCTTATTCCTTATAGGAATTAATCGGTCTTTTAAGTATTTAACTTTTTCATAAACCTTAATAAACGGTTAATTTCTTCCTTAAAAGATTAATCGGAATCAATTCGATTCTGGACGAATGCAGTTATCCGATCGTTAAAACGGAAATATAATAAAGCTTTGCTAAAGAATGCATAAAAGCAGTAAGATAATATATAGAAAGGGTTTAAGCAGGCCTTACGACAAATACCTTGCGCATCCGATTTTTAGCGCTTTCGCTTATTGTTTCGGTCCCTATTAAAACCTCTACGGCCACCACGCCTTAACTTACGTCCTAAAGTCCTTCCTCGTTGTTAAGGGTTAATATCCTTAGTATCGTCCTATTCAAAATTATTTTGATTAAAAAGGCCTATAAAAGTCCTTTAAAAGGTTAGAAACGTTCCCTTAATATTTCGTAATAATATAAATAGGGGATAAATTATAATCTAAGAATCCAAAAGGTTGGCAGTTACCTTGTGGTAGCTAATCGTATCGTTATCGATTTCGGTTTTCTTTACTATCTGAAAGGTAAATATCCAGGACCCCATAATTAGAGCTATAGTTATACATAAGTCGTTGGCCTATATAGTTGCTATTTTCGTTTCTGGAACGCTATAACGTCGTCATTAGGCCATTACTTTTTGCTATTTTACGATTTATTCGTTTAGCTTCTTTGCCGATTTCGAAGCTTACTTCAGCCTTTTACGGTACTCCCGTTAGGTGTTATTTATAAGCCTGCTGTTATACACTTTGCCGGTTTCGGCTAAAACGGCGTACTATTTCCGTAAGTTCTTTTTCGGAAGAAAACTTATTTCTTTGATCGCTAAAAATACAGATTTTAGGACCTATTTTGTAAAGTCGATAACGCTTTTACGAAAAGTATCGTATTTTCGATTTTCGTAAATATAAGCCGTATATTCTTATATATAAACTTGTTTGCTTTCGGTCGTTATTTTAAAGATATTTATCGGATAATTTGTATAATCGACTTCTTTAACTTATAAGGTTCTTTCGGTAAATAAACTGGCTGCCTGTATAGTCGTCTGGCGAACTCGTTTTTTTAAATAAAAGGTTATATCGGGTTTAATAAATTTAACAAGCTATAGGTTATCCTGATCAGGATTTATATAATCCCAAATTTCGAACGTATACGTTTTGGTTTCGAATTTGCCTTTGAAGCGACCCTAATCCTTAGGTCCCTTGTAAATAACGAAGGACGTTGACGTTAATGCATTAGTCGCCATTTTGAATAATGAAATATATAAGTAATTTGTATTGATATATTACTTATACCGTTTCAGTAGCAGCTGATCAATTAATAATAACGTAATTTTTAGCGGATAAGACTTTTAATTGTCGGATATAGAGGACATCAGTTTTTTTTTTTTTAACTAGTTGCAGGTGCTCTAAATCGCTTACTGCAGTTTATATAGAGACTAGCCACGGAACATATGAGTTCCGATCAGAGGGAGCCTTTCCGTATATGGGGGTGCGCTAGCACCCCATTTACGGAAAGGCTCCCTCTAATCGAAACATATAGGTTCCGTGACTAGACTCTATAAAAAAAGGAATGCGCGTTTTATAGCGTTTGTAGCTAGTTATTTAATATAACACAATTGATGTCTCCTATATCTGACAATTAAGAGTTTCATTCGCTAAAATCGCGTTATTATTAATTGATTAGTTGCTGCTGAGACGACATAAGCTGTAGATTAATAGCAATTACCTATATACCTTATTATTTATAATAGCGCCCGTACCGTCGACGTCCTCTGTCATTTACAAAAAACCTAAGGACTGGGATCGTTTTAAAGGCGAATTCCAATTAAAAGCATACGCGTTTGGTATTTGGCGTTATATCGACCTTAATTAGGATAATATATGGCCTGTCGAACTTACAAAACCTAATATAAGCTTTTATCCGAAAAAATTAGTGCGTTAGATAACGATACGAATACTAGTTTCTTTTCTAAAGAAATTATATAAACCGAAAAATTCGATTATGCAAGTTACTTAATAAATACGTTTAAGATAACGACAGAAAGCAGATAAGTTTATATTTAGAATTTTGCGATATATATTTACGAGGATCGGAAGTACGAAAATTCTGTAAAAAGATTAACGACTTTACGAAATAAGTCCTGGAGTTGGTATTTCCAGCGATTAAAAAAGCGAATCGTTTTTAGAAAAGAATTTAAGAAAATGGTACGTTATTTTGGCCGAATCCGGTAAAGTGTATAACAGTAAGTTTATAAATAATACTTAACGAAAGTACCGTGAAAAATTAAAGTAAACCTTAAAGTTAGTGAAAAAATTAAACGAATAAAGCCTAAAGTAGCAGGAAATAATAGCATAAGGATAACGTTATGGCGTCCTAAAAACGAAAACAGCGCTTATATAGATTAACGATTTATATATAGCTTTGGCTTTAATTATAAAAAATTAAACGATTATTTTTTAAATAATAAAAAACGCTAAAATTGATAATAATACGATTAATTATTAACGTTCCACACATATAAGCGCCTCACACATATAAGCGCCTCGCTTTTTGGCACCTCGCAACAACAAACTCAAATTACTCAACTACAACACATCAAATCAATCTTAATCAATCGAATACTTTTTTGCTAACTGTATCTACAGCTTCTTTCCAAACGTGCACATCATATCAAAGCTTATTGCGGATGCCATGTTGCCGTTTCTTCCTGCCAACCTACCTACGACCGACCAGCCCCCAACGCGTCCAAGCTAATATTACCTCTATTTCGTACGACCCAAAGCCGACCGACTAGATAACTATTCTCGACCGAACCCTTAATCCAAACACGCGAGCATTTCTTGTCCGGCTTTAATACGTTGAAGATATACGTCGGAAAACGTGTTATAAGATGCGTTAAAAGCGCGTTGGGCATGTTGAAGAGTCCGTACGGGGCGTCTCGCGGGGCGTCTCGCGGGGCATCTCGCGGAACGTATGGCAGGGAGTGTCGGACTTGAATTGGCAATAACTCGAAACCTACGTAATTACACGATTAAAACAAACGTTTCCCAGAAAGAGGAATACTTGCTATATAGGATGAACAAGTTCTTTTAGCCAACAGAAAGATCGTGGCAAGGAATTGCTGCTAACAGTTGCTGAAGGTTGTCGGTCGCATATAGGCTGGAGGGAAGAAATGGCAATATGGCGTCCGCAACAAGCTTTGATATAATGCGTGCACTTGTCCAGAAGCTGTAGATATGGTCGACGCAAGATAATACGATTGATCGGAATCAATTTGATGTGTTGTGGTTGAGTTATTTGGATTGATTGTTGCGAGGTGCCCAAAAGTGAGGCGCTCATATGTGTGAGGCGCTCATATGTATGGAACGTGAAAAGATAACTGTTAATTTTTTAAATTATTAAACGTTAACTTATTCTCTATTTATATTACGAAATATTAAGATAACGTTTCCGACCTTTCAAGAGATTTTAGCAAGTTTCCTTAATTAAGGCGATCCTGATTAGGAATATACTAGGAATATTAACCTTTTACCGCAAAAAGGACTTAAAGGCGTAGGTCGAAACGTGGCGGTTGTAGAAATTCTTAAACAGATCGAAACGGAAGCAAACGAAAGCGACGGGAATCGGATACGTAAGGTATTCGTTATAAAGCCTGCTTAAACTTATTTTATATATTACCTTAATGCTTTTATACGTTTCTTAGTAAAGTCCTAGCGGGTTTCCGCTTTAACGATAAGGTGATTACATACGTTTAAAATCGGATTGCTTTTAATTAATTTTTAAAGAAAAAAATTAAACGTTTGTTAAAATCCATGGAAAAGATAATTACTTAAAATTTTAATTAATTCCTATAGAAAGTAAGGCAAATCTTAACGTACTTTTTGGTCTTTAATTAACGTAATACGATAAACGTCGCGTTTTACCTTCAAAAATTTATTAATTCTGGATTTAAGGTTTACAATTTATGTTTTTAACCTTATTAGCAAGTTTTTAAATTTTAGACTAACTGTATAAGACGACGGGATATACGCAAGCAACAGTTTCGTGCCGATTAAGGGGTACGGAAAGGTTGATATAGTACTTCGAAGCCTTAACAGTACGAGAACCTTACGTCTGTACGACGTAGCTTACTGTAAAAGCTTCGGATATAACCTGGTATTTCTCTGGCAACACCGGAAAAAGAAATATTAATAGGATAATAAAAAAACTAGCAATTTTATTCGAAATAAGGACGATTAAATAGTTGCTACGTTAATAAATAAATTTGATTAGTTCGTTATTAAAAGTATTAGCGTAATAGTTACCTATACGACCCTGGTAATTTATAAACAAAACGTTAATTTATATATAGCGAAATTATTACGAATCGGTAACGGTACGATTTGATACCTAAGACTAGGATATTTAAAGCCCGAAGTAATGGCCTAATTACAATGTTATGCAAAAGGATTCCGCCTAAAGAGTTTTATAATAATCGAATATTAAGCATATAATAAAGCGAAGGCTAAAAAACTAATACGCCGCGAGCCGAAAAAAGGAGCTTCCCGATTAAAACAGAAAATCGCCATCGACTTCACAAACTTTAAAAAAAACCCTAAAGGATATAAATACGTTATGTTTGCTACCGACAAATATTTGGGTTTTATTTAGAATATTTACTTTAAAATTCGAAAACAAGATATACTGATTACAACGTTTCGGTACTTTCTAAGAATCCTTTAAAACTGGGTCAAGGTTTTTCTATAAATGTTCGAATACAACAACGAGATTTTAAAAAATTATCAACTTCGAAATATACTTATTTCTTTTTAGTATTAAGCTTAAAACTTTAGCACCGTATACCTAGGCCTAAAACGGGGGTATAAAACGCTTAAGGGGTATAATTAAGGAAAAAAAGATTACGATGCGAAATAACGTTAAGTTACCTTCGGTTTTGATCGTATATATCTTTAAAGCCGTAATATATCTATATAACCGTATCTCTAAATATGTACTTTTTTAATAAAGCCTATACAAAGTTTACTACATTTACTTACCATATAAAAACGGCGTTATAGTATTTAATCAGAAACTTTAATAAGCCCATCTACAAATATACGGCTATATGGCTTACGTTATAATAGCTGCCGCTATGAAAAAAGCCAAGATTCCAAAAACTAATCCTAAAACATGGATTTGCTACCTCGTCGGCTACCGATTTACGTATATTTACGAAATTTAGAACCTATTAATTAATAAGTTTATTACTACTCAAAACGTATAGTTTAACGAAAAGGCTAACTTTTTTAGGTAATATTAAAGACTTAAAAGATAACCTTTTGTACGTTCTAAAAAAAGGCTTTAAAAGCTGTTTCGATAAGTAGGAATACCTAATTAAGCAAATAACTATTTAATCTTTATATAAAAAAAGATAAAAACCTAAGCAGAATAATTTAATTACCGGCTAAACAAGAAAAATAACTTTAAAAAGGTACTAACGTAGGAAACGTACAGAATAGCGAAAAACAAGCTTATTTCCAAGGGATTAATTACCCTTATACGACCGCTATGTTCGAACCATTTCTGCGTCCTGGTTTATTATCTCCGTCAGCGTTTACCTTAATAACTATTATAATTATTGCGCCGACGGAAAAAATAAAGGTAACTATAAACTCCTCTTAGGTTATTTAATCTAAAGTAACGGTAAAAAACGAAGATACCTTACGGGTAATAAACGTAAGCTTTCCGTATATTCCGTACCAAAAAGGTATTATCCGAAACGAATACCGGGTATAAAAAGCCGCTTTTAATGCAGGACGTTTAGCCCTTTCTATAAGTACGTACGATAATGTTACGAATCAGGACCTGCTCTCCCTATCTAGGCGAGAACACCCTACGGCTAAACTCCGGAAGCAGGTATCTTAGCATTTCGATGTAATCTGAAGGATCTGATAGATCTGGACCAGATTACACAAATCCAGCAAATCCACGATACACCCATAGAAAACAGAAGGATATATAACGAATAGGTTTCTCTTATAAATAGCACCTACCTAATTTCGCTCCTTAACTCTCAATCTGAGTTTTTAATCAAAGGTAACGTTTTACGATTAAGGAAAAAGTCTGTAAATTCTTTTAACGAACAAATTACTAAATCATTCTTCGCTCTATTATTACTTGCAAATCAAAAACGTATTTCGGATATTGTTTATATTTCCAGCTGGTTATATAACAGGTTCGTTACATTTGGATAACTCTTTAATTAATAGGCGACGAATGGTTCAAGGCCTAATTAGGTATATGCTTTTTTAAACCTAATAAAGATAATATTACAGAACGGCGTTCAGAAAATAAACGATATACCCGATCGCTCATATTAATAAAAGATCAATAAATGGATTAAAATATCCTACCCTTTATTAAAAAAGTTCTTTCTTTAATCGATAACATGACCCCCCTCCGATATTCGGTTTTAAGCAAAACATTTTTTCTTCCAGCAACAACCCTTCCCGGCTCTTAAGGAAACTATTAAGGTCTAAGAAAACGAACCGGAAGAAAAAGAAAAAAGGAATCCGACAGCTTGAAAGATAAAAAAAGAAATTTACAATTGACGACAAGCTGCGCATCTTAATAACAAACTCCAGGCGGTAGAAAAGAAAAATGCTAAACTTGTTCAACAGCAAAGGTTTTCGATATTGCCTTTATTCGGCGCCAATTAATCCCGCGAAAATATTATTCTATCTTTTGCTTATTATGGAATGCTTAAAGTTGAAAGATATAAGCTAACTTCTTTAAAACCTTACAACAGTACTATAGATGTAAAAGAATTCTTGGTTTAGGCCAGACTTTACCTTAAGTTCTACGAAAGTTTCTTAGCGGAGAATTATCAAAAGATATTAATTAACTTTTAGCTGCTTATAAGAAAGGTTTATTTATAGTTCTAGCTAATTATAAAGGATTATTTCGAAAATTACCTTAACGAATTTTCCGACCTTATTATTTACATTTTCAGAAATTACGAGCACTTGGAGGAACGAATGCGGGTTTTATTTGAAGACCTAAACTAGTAGCAGAATGCCGTTAAAAGTTGCACCTTTTTGAGTAAACAAAATTAACGGCTAAGTATATAACGGAATTTAATCGCTTTGCAGCAACCTTTTATTTATCCGAAAGTGCCTTGTTTTACCTTTATTACGATGGCCTAAAGTTATAGGTTAAAGACAAAATGTATAAGGTACCCAAGATAGAGCCTTTCTTAAATTACATTGATAAGGCCATTATTGCCGACAGACGTACTTTTAATAGATACCTGAAGAAGAAAAGATTTAACAAGAAAAAGGACGGTCGAAGTTCCAGTAGTAGGTTTTAAGAAAGCAAGAATAAAGATAAAACCTAGAAAAAAGCGAATATTACTTTAAGGAAGCCTAAAAAGGATAAGTCGAATATTAAATGTTTTAGTTATAGTAAGAAAGGTTATTATAGAAACGAATATCGTTTTCCAGCTAAAAGAAATTCTAATAAAGGAGGGATTCCTTAAAAGAAGGCCCGAACGACTGAATAAGAAACAGATAGTGAAAGCGAGGAAGAAAAAGAAGTTAATTTTACCTTTTTCTAATAGGAATATACCATTGCGACAACTTACTATAAACTAAGCGGCGATCCAAAGTATACGCGTTATTCGATTTGCTAAAATTAAACCACTAAAACCTACAAATATTATCCCAGATAACCAGCTTCAAGATCAGCCATAGGGCTAGGATACGAATATTATTTGGATATTCAAAAGTGCGAAGTATATAACAAATATAGCCAAATACGCCCTTAATTTAACAACTATGGGCAAAAAACCCTTAAATCTAGCGAATCTCTAGAACGGGATGGTATACCTTAAAACTAAAGCCTTTGAACAAAACCCTGTTAATAGGTACGGTTTTTTCCATTTCTCGGCCTATACCGATAACGATTATTCGGTCCATTTACGAGCTAAGGAAAATAACGATTATTGGCCCAGTTGGGACGAAAAAATCCTTATCGAGCTTGATAAGGAATGCAGATGTATCGAAATTCCTCAATGGCCCGAATACTTACGATCTTGTTATTTGCATCTCGAATTTAATTAAAGCCGAAAAGCTGTTGCTTAGAGTTGCTTAGAGTTGCTTATGTTATACTTTTATGCTATACTTGATGCATAAACTTTTAGATATGGGAGCAAATTCTGCAAAAATCTTAACTTCGAATCGGAAACCTGTCTAGACATTAGAGGTAAAAATCATTAAAGTAAAGTGCTAGATTGGCTAACGAAAATTGTATATTTGCATAGACGATAAATGTAACAAATAGGCGGTTAAAAAAGCCCGCGAATGGAAATGCCTTTTGGCGAACAAAATTATGAAGTCAAGAAACGGCAAAGGCTTTCGAAACTAAGGTATCGAGGAGTTATGCGAACCAAGACCTTATATAAAGCAAGAAAAGAATTTCGAAGCTAGATCGAGATTTTTATTTAATATTAAAGCTAGACCTTTAAAGCTATAATTAACTTTGGAGCAGAAAGTAATTTCATTTCGCCAGCTGTGGCTAAGAAATATTACATTCCTTAAAGGTATAAGCTAAAGTTTTATAAATTACGTACAGTCGATGGAAGTTTGTCTACGTACGAAACGGACGAATTTTTAGAAAACCCGAAAAGTTTTTATTATGGATTTAAAGATACCAAAAGCATCTTACGTTGGATATCGCCGACATTTCAGATTATAAGGTTATTTTGGGAATGTTATAACTTGATTTTAGTAATCCATTAACTAAAAAAAAAACTCGCCAGATGACTTAGAATTACGAGTTAATTTCTTTTAAAAAAAGATTTTAAAAAATATGTTATATTATCCGAGAAATTAAGGTATCAAACTTTGCTAGTTTAATACTCCCGTAATATCAGCATTTTAAACGACTTTTTAAGAATAAAAAAACTACGAGCTACATTTATACGGAAAATAGGATTATTTTATACCCATTAAAAAAGAACATTACCTTAAGCTTTATAAAATTTATCATATAAATCCAGAAAAGATAAAAAGCTTTATAAAATAGTTTATAGTTAGACTTAAAAAAAGGTTATATTCAGTCATCCGAATTTCCCGCAGGATACCTTATACTTATAGTACCCAAGGTTAAGGACGGTAAGCAAAAAATCGATTAGGATAAAGATCTAGTTTATCGACGCGTGGTCGATTACCGGCAGTTAAACGATATTACCAACAAAAACGGTTATGTTTTAACCTCTATAAATACCTTAAAAGTAAACGCAAGTAAAACGAAATGGTTTATTGCCTTAAAACTTCGAAACGGGTATTACCGTATCAAAATAGCAAAAAAAAAATAAAAAAAATAAAAAATAAAAATAAATAAATAAATAAAAAAGGATAGAAAACCGCCTTTCGAAAAATGCATAGCTATTACGAATACCGAGTAATACCTATAGGACTTATTAACGCCCCCGTCAGTTTCTAACGGCTGGTTATAACCATATTCAAGAAATTTCTAAACAAATATGTTTTTGTATACCTCGACGACATCCTCATTTACTTCGAAACGTTAAAAAAAATAAAAACCATATTTTTCACGTTCTTGAAACGTTAAATAAAGCAAATATCCGAATTAACACAGGTAAAAATATCTAGTATACGCAAAAGTTAAATTATTTAAGATTTACCTTTACTTTCAGTTAAATTTAAATCCAGGATTTCAAATTAAAAACAGTTAAAAATTGGTCTATTTTTAATAAGGCAACCGTTACAGATATCCGGCAGGTTTCAAGATTTACTAATTACGTACGCAACTTAATCAAGAGATATGGAAATATTATTAAACTATTAACGAAACTTACTAGTAAGAAATATATTAGAAAAGAAATCAAACTTTTAAAAAAGACTAAGCAAGCTTTTCAGTTATTTAAAAACAAATTACTAAAGTATTAATAATAAAACTTACCTAACGCCGACGAAAGGAAAGGGCTAAAGATAAACGCTTTAAATTATGCCCTGGACGTAATTTTAAAGCAACAAGAAAATAATGAGAAATAATACCTAGTAGCTTATTATTTAAGGCCTTGCAAGACGTAAAACTTAGATATAAGATCTTCGATAAAAAGCTAGTAGTAATTATTAACGTTTTAAAAAAAATAGGAACTTTTCTTTAACAGAACTAAGGAACCTTTTAGCATTTACTTAAACTATAAAAATCTTACCCGGTTTATAACGACTTAAAAACTAAACAAACGTTACGTGGATACTTTTTTTTGGAAATACAATTTCCAAATCCATTATATTAAAAAGAGAGAAAATATCCAAGCAGATATCCTAAGTTGTAAAGAAAATTACGGCTTTAAGGTCCCGAAATGCCGAATGCAAATATTATAACAGTTTAAGGACGGCACTCTACGATTGTGTAAAATACTAAAGCAACTTACTTTAAAACTTTTAACGAAATTCCGAAATTCTTATAATATGAGAAAAAAAAAAGGTACAACAATTAGATTAATAACCTAAAATCCAACTATTATACTATAACAAAATCTATATTCCTCGAAAATAACAAAAACAATTCGTTAAAAGATTTTACGAAAATTTGTGGCATAAACATTAAGATATCTTCAAAACTACTAAACGGTTATAGGAAAAGTACCACTTTCCAAAATTTCGACGCATTGTCAAACAGGTAATTAAGGATTGCAATATTTGTAACAAAGCAAAAGCAGCCCGACATAAGCTTTATAAACTTTTACATTTTACAGATATTTTAAAAAAAGCTGAGAATATTATTGCTTCGGATTTCATTACCGGTTTACCCCTATTAAAAAATCCCGTTACTAAAATTTAATCCGATGGAATATAGGTAATCGTTAATAAACTTACCAAGTATAAGTATTTCTTACTTTTTAAAGGAAACGTAACGGCAAAATAATTAACTTATGCTTTTATCCGACAGTACCTCGATAAACATGGGATACTAGAAAAATTTATTTCAGATAAAAATAAGCTTTTCATATCAAACTTTGGTACTAATTTCTTTAAGCAAATAAACGCCAAGCTTAAATTTTTTTACAGCATATTACCTACAAATAAATGGACAAACAAAACGCTTAAATCAATATTAGAACAATACTTAAGAAGTTATATTAATTAGTAATAGGATAACTAGGTTAAACATTTTCCATTAACCTAAGTAGCTTATAATATGTCTATTAGCAAGGATATAGGTATTTTTCTCTATACAGCGATATACAATTATAAAGCAAAATTTTAACGACTAAAACAGCTATTAAACGAAGCTCTAAAATTAACTGCGACAGCTTTTCGAACAAGAACGGTAATAACTAAAATCTAGACAACATAAATCCGCTTATAAAATAAATTAAAATTCCTCCAATAAAAGATAATCCAGTATTATAATAAAAAAAGAATTAAAGAACTAATTCTATCGAAAGAAAGTAGAGTTTACTTACTACGCCAAAAACAAAACGCAACTTCGAACATTTCTCAAATCAAAATAAAAGGATTTAATAACAAGTTCGATTTTAGGAAGCTTAGTTTATTTAAAACCGATAAAAATATTTCCAGAATTAACTGCCGACTGTTATTACCCAAAACTCTAAAAATACACCCTGTTTTCCATATTTCTTTGCTTAAACCAGTACCTAAGAATGCCTCGCTGGAAACAAATTTAAAAATCGAAGAAAAATTACTAAAAAATACGAAATCAAAAAATTCTAGACTTTAAATTAATCAACAACAAAATCCAGTAATGTGCCACACATATGAGCGAGACACACATATGAGCGAAACACTTTTTTAGCTATTCTAACAACACATCTTCAATTGCCCATTTCTCAATAACCACAATATGGAGCGCCTTACAAAAAAAGCGAGAATGAACCTAGCCATTCAGGCTAAAAAACGAGACCCGAAACTTAATTACAAAAAGCTTGGTTCTATTTATGAAGTATTATCTTTTACCTTAGCACATCGTTCTAACGGTAGACGCGCCCGACCCGATATTGTTCCTCCTTTGCAGAAATTGACGCCGACCGAAGAAAAATCGATTGTCGACCGAATTCTTGACTTAGATACGCGAGCATTTCCTATCCGGCTTCAGCATATTGAAAATATGGCCAATTTACTGCTGGCCCAGCGCGTTATAGAATACGTTGGAATTAACTGGGCGTCGAACTTTGTTAGACGGCAAAAAAAATTCCAGACGCGTTTAAATCGGAAAACCGATTATTAACGGATCCTATCCGAAAATCTAGAAGCATTTCGTAAGTAATTCGAACTTGTTCGGGCTATAATCGCAAAGTACGGCATTGCAAAAAAGGATATTTATAATTTCGACGAAACTAAATTTTTAATAAGATTTTTTATGGTAACGGGTATAGTAATTACTAATGCCGAAAAACGTGGAAAACTTAAATAAACGTAATAAGGAAATAAAAAATGGATTACAGTTATTTAAGCTATTAATTCCTAAGGTTAAGTTATGCCGCCATTTATTATCATGATAAGGAAAAATTATTTTGGGTTCTAATACCGCGATAACCTATTGTCAGCAGCCGATTAGAAAATCGCATTAAGTGATAATAGCTGGATAACAAATAAATTGGATTTCGAATGGATTTAGCATTTTAATAAGCATATTCGAACGCGTACGAAAGGTTCGAAACGTTTCTTTATCCTTAACGGCCACGAAAGCCATTATTCGATAAAATTCGAAGAATACTGCGCTAATAACAATATTATCACGCTTTATATGCCCGCGCATTTTTCGCATCGGTTCCAACCTTTTGATATATCTTGTTTTTTTATTTTGAAACGCGCTTATTCGCGTTATATCGAAAACCTAATACGACGTTATCATACCCACATTGCCAAAAAAGATTTCCTCGCCGGCTTTTACGACGCGTTCCAAGCTACTATGACGTCCGATAACATCAAATCTGGATTCGCGAAAGCTGGTCTTGTTCCATTCAATCCTAATAACGTTCTTTTCGAATTGGAGGTTCCTTTAATTGTGCCTACGCCGACCGTCTCCCCGCTGACCTTTACCGGTTCCATTTATTCCCCGCCCGCGAAAACCTTTAGGAATATCAAAGAAGTAACGCGGCAATTACGTTATTTGCAAAAAAAGATTGGAAATTAACAAGGTAGTTCGTTAACTAGAATAATTAAATCGGTTCATTTTTTAACTAAAAGTTACTTGTTAATTCTGTACGAAAATGTTCTTCTTCGCGAAAAAGTTGCCTAATTGCGCGAAACGAACCATATTTTGAATAAACGTCGCAGGACCAAAACTAAACGTCTTTAAAAAAAAGGAACACTTACTATACAAAAGAGACAAGCTTTTTTGGCTCAAAAAAAAGGGGTAGTAAAAAAATGTAGCCAACAGCTGCTAAAAGCAATCGTCGTAAGAGGGTTAAGACTAAGGAACGGAAATGTGACGTCTGCGGCAAGCCTGGGCATAATGCGCGTACTTATGTAGAAGTTGTAGATACGTCTAGCGAAGAAGAATCCGATTGATTTAAATCAATGCGATATGTTGTTATTGAGTTATTTGAATTTGTTGTTGCAAGGTGCCAAAAAGTGTCTCGCTTATATGTGTCTCGCTTATATATGTGGGACGTTACCTGATTAATAAAAGAATTACTTATACGAAAGAAAATTTAAAAACCCCTTAAATATCTAACGAACGCGAAAACCTAATTAAGATATTTTACTGCCAAAATCCTAACCGACCGTCTTTAACGCGGCCAAGGTCGTAAAGGATAACGGCCTAATACTTAAATCTAGCTCCTCGGCGTTTTAATCAAAAAAAAAAAAGCGATATCATCGTTATAGCATTAATTTCGGAAGCAAGCCAAACTTATTTTACTTCCATGTGGCGTAAATTCTTTTCCGCTTTCTCTCTTTTTTCTAATTAATCTAACTCTAAACCTTCTTTTAACATTTCTAAAGCCCTTTTCTTAAAAAGGTCTTGTCAAAAACGTAAACGTTTTAATCTTCTAATAAATTTCCTTATTTTTCCTTCCGCCGCCTCCTAGTAAACCAAAAATTTATCTTTAAGGTCTTGCTATTTTCTTTTTAAACGAAACATACTTTATTTATCTTTTTCAACGAATTCATGATTAAAACGTTATAAGAAGAACGCTGGCGACGGATACAACAACTGCAACTTAAAAATTCGACTGCGGAAAAACAACCGGTTTCCTTAAAACGAACGCAATTGGAACATAGAAAACCTTCCGTACCAAAGTTTTCAATTAAATCGGCACGGGTATCCCTGGAATCTCGCTAACCCAGACGAAAGAATTTTTTCTGTTTTTGTGCGCGATCAGGCATGTTAAAAGATTAGCTGAAAGGGTTTCAAAAAGTTAAATTCCGCCCGGAAGGTTTCCTACCGTTTTATCTTTAAGACAAAGATCTTAGAAAAAAGGAAATAATGTTACGAATCAGGACCTACTTTTCCTGTCTAGGCGAAGATACCCTACGGCTAAATTCCGGAAGTAAGTATCTTGGCATTTCAATATAATCTGGAGAATCTGATAGATCTAAACCAAATCATATAAATCCAGCAAATCCACGATATACTCATAAAAAACAAAAAGATATAACGTGCCACACCATTGAACGGTCCAAACCATTGAACGGGCCAATTCTGCATACATTCCAATTACTTATCTTCAATTGCCCATTTCTTAATACCAATAATATGGAACGACTTACTAAACAAGGGAAAATGAACTTAGCCATTTAGGTTAAGAAACGAGACCCGAAACTTAGTTATGCAAAACTTAGTTTTATATATAAAATTACTTTATTAACCTTAAAGGCCTAATATCGCGGTAAATGCGTCCGAGCCGATATTATCCCTCCCTTGCAGAAATTGACGGCAACCGAAGAAAAATCGATTGTCGACCGAATCTTCGACCTAAATACGCGAACGTTTCCTGTCCGGCTTTAGCATGTTAAAGATATGGCAAATTTATTACTTGCCTAACGCGTTGCAGAACGCGTTGGAGTTAACTGGGCGTCGAGATTTGTTAAACGGCAAAAAAATTTTTAAACGTGTTTAAATCGGAAAATCGATTATTAACGGATCTTATCCGAAAATTCAGAATTATTTCGCAAATAGTTCGAGCTTGTTCAGGCTACAATCGCAAAGTACGGCATTATAAAAGAGGATATTTACAACTTCGACGAAACTGGATTTTTAATAAGGTTTCTTATGGCAACGGGTATAGTAATTATTAATGCCGAAAAACGTGGAAAACTTAGATAAATGTAATAAAGGAATAAAAAATAGGTTACAGTTATCCAGGTTGTTAATTTTTAAAGTTAGGCTGTACCGCCATTTGTTATTATAGCGGGAAAAAATTATTTTAAGTCCTAGTACCGCGATAACCTACCGCCAGCAACCGATTGGAAGATCGCATTAAGTAATAATAACTGGATAACAAATAAATTAAGTTTCGAATAAATCCAGCATTTTAATAAGCATATTCGGACGCGTACGAAAGGTTCGAAACGTTTCCTTATCCTCGACGGCCACGAAAGCCACCATTCGATGGAATTCGAAAAATATTGCGCTAATATAATATTATTACGCTTTATATGCCCGCGCATTTTTCGTATCGGTTTTAACCTTTTAATATATCTTGTTTTTTTATTTTAAAACGCGTTTATTTGCGTTATATCGAAAACTTAATGCGACGTTATTATACCCATATTGCCAAAAAAGATTTTCTTGCCGGCTTTTACGACGCGTTTTAAGCTACCATAACGTCCAGCAATATTAAATCTGGATTTGCAAAAGCTGGTTTTGTTTTATTTGATCTTAATAACGTTTCTTCCGAATTGGAGGTTCCTTTAATTGTGCTTACGCCGACCGTCTCCCCGCTGACTTCCGCCGGTTCTATTTATTCCCCGCCCGCGAAAACCCCTAGGAATATTAAGGAAGTAACGCGGTAATCGCGTTATTTACAAAAGAAGATTGGAAACTAACAGGGTGGCTCGTTAACAAGAATACTTTAATCGGTTAAACTTGTGACAAAAGGTTATATGTTGCTGTTGTATAAAGCTACTTTTTTCCGGGAAAAAAACGTCCAATTGCGCGAAACGAATTATATTTTAAGCAAACGTTGTAGGATTAAAAACAAACGTTTTTAAAAAGGAGGAACGTTTACTATACAAGAAAGATAAGCTTTTCTGGCCTAAAAAGAAAGGGGTGGTAAAAAAATGCAGCCAATAGCAGTTAAAAGGGATCGTCGTAAAAGGGTTAAAACCAAGGAACGGAAGTGTGGCGTTTGCGGCAAGCCTGGGTATAATGCGCGTACTTGTATAAAAGTTGTAAATACGTCTAGCGAAAAAAAATCCGATTAATTTAAATTAATACGATATATTGTTGTTAAGTTATTTAAATTTGTTGTTGCGAAGTGCTAGGAAATGGCCCGTTTAATGGTTTGGACCGTTTAATGGTGTAATACGTTATAACGAATGGGTTTTTTTATAAATAGCACCTACTTAGTTTCGTTCCTTAGTTATCAATCTAAGTCTTTAATTAAAGGCAACGTTCTGCGATTAAAGGAAAAGTCCGCAAATTTCTTTAACAAACAGACTACTAAATCATTCTTCGCTCTATTGTTATCTGCAAATCAAGAACCCATTTCGGATACTGTTCATACTTTCAGCTGGTTGTGTAACAGGTTCGTTATAGATAACCGGCCGGTAAGCTGCGGAAATTTAAAAAAGTTAATTATCCGAAATACGCGTTACCTTGATCGGAAAGGTTATAATACCTTGGCATATAAAAAGGCATTTAAGTCGCTAAATTAAATACATAAGCGTAACTTACCGTTATTACCGCGAAGCTATAAAAAGTTAAATACATACCCGTTAGGGGGAAATGTTTCATAAAGCTAAAAAGGCTTATTTGCAAAGTTATAAGGAAATGCAATTCTGGAAAACCGTTGATCAGCTTTTTACTAAAGGGAAATAGGTACTAGAATATATGTAAATATATGTATACAAGTTTAATAACATAACTAGTTATAAGAATACAAAGCACGTTTTATCGTACGGGGCAATTAATAATTTAAGAATGTTTATAGCAATATATACGTATTTGTATTAGCTGGAAGGTTGTTTTAAGCTTTAATCGTTATCGCGGTTAAGTTTAACTTAAAACTTAAGCAATATAACGTTATAAACGTTTTGGTTAATGCTAATATATTTTACGAAATGTGTATAAAAACGCCCTTTAAAATATTCGTAACATAGCAAAAACCTTTTAATTAAAAAGGTATTATATAGATTAAGGAAATCACTTTTACTATAATAAAATTTTTTACTGGAATACTTATAAAATTAGGATTTCGTCCCGTTTCTTATAAACCTTATTATTTTATTCGTTATTATTATTATTGGGTTCCGAATTCGTTAGGGACAAAAGAAGCACTTATTAAAAACTTCTTTAAAGCTTTGTTATATCAGATTCTTTTGTTCTATTCGCATTAGGAAGGCGTCGAAGTGTATATATAGGGGCTCAGCAACTCGTTGCTAAGCCCAGTGTTTCTAGTTTATCATCGATCACCTTGAATCATCAAGACAGATTCAAATACACACTTCTATTCCTGCTACATCAAGACGAAAGTCTACCCTGAAGAACCCCTGAGTCTACCCTGCAGAGTTTATCATACTAAATCGTGCCGGGTAACCTCATCATCATCTCACGACGCCTCCCTCCTTAATGCTTAACAATCATACGCTGTATCGCCCCTAAGACATGCGGTACTCCTACTGTATATGTACATATTTCGCACGGTAAAACCAAGGAAAAGCCCAAGGTGAAAACCCGTGCGCTGCGGTTACGCTGCGCTTTAAGAGCGCTATCGACACGTTCTCTGCCGTCCCGTTGTCAAAAGCTCACCCTTTTGACTGACTTGATTATCCCGGTACGGTGCCGCACCGCGGTTTAGAAAAACAATCCCGTCAGTTCTCTAAGTGCGCTACGGTACCGCCTCGGGTTCCAGTAGCTGATTTCCCTATTTCCGAGGCAGGTCAAGGTGAGGTCAGGTGAGAAATGGTGAGAAGCTCCTATCTCCATATGACCTCCGGAAGCGCCGCCGCGGCGGGTGATTTTATTCGTTAAAAGGTACTTATCTTTTTTTTTGTAAATAACATTATCATGACATACTGTAAGAAAAATCAAAACCTCGTCGATTAGTTAATCTAACAGATACGAAAATGGTATACCTTTATAAAGGGTAAAACTTTGCAATAATTCTTCGGCATCGAAATAATTAAAAATAAAGCTGAAAGAAAAATTTAGCTATTTTAATCCGACTTAATAAATAAGCTGGCTAACTTAATTCTAAAAAAGATTTTAAATAATCTTTTAAATATAATAATAATAAACGTTAAATTATTGCCGAATCTTAATTTAACTTTTTTAAGTTCCGTTAACAGATACCAGAAAAAAATCGGTTTTATTTTATACGTAACAGTTAATACGTAATCTGATATAGCTTTTACAGTATCCCGATTCGTCCGATTTAACTTAACCTTAATAACGTATATTACAAAGCTGCCGATCGAGTTATATTATACTTAATCGAGATTAAAACGTTAACGTTATAATTCGGAAATAAAAATTCGTTAAATACTTAAAACGATAACTTTTTATAAATAATACGATTAACTAAAAAAAAAATTAAATTTACGTTATAAAACTATTTAAAAAAAGGCATAAAATAACGGGCGAATAAGCAAAATATAATAATTACTTTTATAACAAAGACGGAATTATTATTATTTGCGTAAATTATAAAAAAATTATTTAATTTTCGGCTAACTAATTAAAAAGTTAAATATTATTTTAGATGTTAGAATATTAAATATATAATACGATAATTAACAAACAATTCGGTTTATTAACGCCGACGTCGTCTTATTATAAACGAAGCTACGGCATATGGATATACATAACCATTAATTACGAAAAGCCGCAAAAAGGGATATAATTAAAGTAGATTATATACTTACGGGCGATATGTTAGCTAATAAGTTAACCAAGGCCTTAATACGTAAACCTTTTAAGCACTTTAAAAAGTAACTAGGATTAATGGATGTTACGGAAGCCCTTAATCGGCGGAGGAATAATCTGCGAATAATTTCAAAGAAGGAACTGGCTGATTACGAGGATATAATCGCCGGAGGAAAGGTGGAATGGAAAGCTAAAGCTTTAGGAAGTAAAGAAGTGAAATGATCAACGCCGTAACTGCGTCAGGCGTTGAGGGGGTATGTCAGCTAGCAGGGGGTGCGCTAGCACCCCATATACGGAAAGGCTCCCTCTGATCGGAACATATAGGTTCCGTAACTAGACTCCATAAAAAGAGGAGTGCGCGTTTTAAAGCGTCTGCAGCTAGTCATCCAATACAACACAACTGATATCCCCTATATCTGACAGTTCCGATTAAAGGGAGCCTTTCCGTATATGGGGTGCTAGTGTCAGATATAGGGGACATCAGATGTGTTGAATTAATTGGCTAGTTGCGTGCATTCTAGCAACGCGTGCTGATCTTTGAAGTAGTTTAGCCACGGAACATATATGCTCCGATCAGAGGGAATCTTATCGGATATGGGTGCTAGCGCACCCCCTGCTAGCTGACACACCCCTTCAACGCCTCGACGCAGTCACGGCGTTAACCGTCACATTTCATTACTTTCTAAAGCCGCAACGTTCCATTTTACCTTTCCTCCGGCGATCGAATCCTTTTGATCAACCAATTCCTTTTTTGAAATTATTCGTAAGTTATTCCTCCGCCGATCGAAGGCTTCCGTAACGTCCATTAATTTTAGCTGCTTTTTGAAATACTTAAAAGGTTTTCGTAACAAGGCTTTTATTAATCTATCAGCTAATATATCGTTCGTAGGCGTATAATCCACTTTAATTATATTTTTTTGGGCGGTTTTTCGTAATTAATAATTATATATATTTATATGCCGCAGTCTCGTTTATAATAAAGCGACGTTAGCATTAATAAGCCGAATAGTTTATCGATTATCGCATTATATATTTAATAGTCCGGCATTTAAAATAATTTTTAATTTTTTAATTAATCGAAAGTTAAATAAAGCCTTTTTTATAACTTACGTAAAAAATAATAATTTCGTTTTTGTTATAAAAGTAATTATTATATTTTATTTATTCGCCCGTTATTTTATTACTTTTCCGAATAACTTTATAATATAAGTTTAAAAGTTTTTTTAATCGATCGTATTATCCGCAAAAAAAACGTCGTTTTAAATATTTAACGAATTTTTACCTTCGAACTATAACGTTAATATTTTAGTTCCGATTAAGTATAATATAACCCGATCGGCAGCTTTATAATACGCGTTATTAAGGTTTAAGTTAAATCGGGCAAATTGGAATATTATAAAGATTATATCGGGTCGTATATTAATTATTACGTACAAAATAAAACCGATTTTTTTTTGGTATTTATTAACAAACCTTAAATAGGTTAAATTAAGATTCGGCAGTAATTCGACGCTTATTATTAACGTATTTGGAAAGTTATTTAATTTTTTTTTTAAAATTAAGTTAATTAATTTATTTATAAAGTTAAATTAAAAAAGTTAAATTTTTTTTTAATTTTTTTTTTAATTACTTCGATCCTTAAAAATTATTATAGGTTTTTACCTTTTATAAAGATATATTGCTTTTTTATTTGCTAAATTACTTAATCGACGAAGTTTTAATCTTTTTTGCGGTACGCCGTAACGATATCGTTCATAAAGAAAAAAATAAATACCTTTTAACGAATAAAATAATAAGGTTTATAAGGAACGGAATTAAGTTCTAAACTTTTAAACGTTTTAGTAAATTCCTTTTGCCAAAATAAAAATAATTTCTTTAATTTATATAATACCTTTTTAATTACGAAAATTTTATTACGATACGGATATTTTAAAAGTATTTTTATATATATTTTATAAAATAAGTTAACGTTAACGAAAACGTTTATTACGTTATATTGCTTAAGCTTTAAGTCGAATTTAATTGCGATAATAATTAAGGTTTTAAATAACTTTTTAATTAAAGTAAATACGTATATATTATTATAAGCGTTTTTTAGTTATTAATCGCCCCGTATAACGAAACGTATTTTATATTTTTGTAATTAATTATATTTGTCAAATTTGTAAATATATACCTATATATACTTTAGGACTTATTTTTTTTTAGCAGCAAATTAATTAATAACTTTTTAAAATTATATATTTTTATAACTTTATAAATAAGCCTTTTCGGCTTTACGAAATAATTCCCTTAACGGATATATATTTAACTTTTTATAACTTTACGGCGGTAACGGTAAATCGTGCTTATATATTTAGTTTTACAACTTAGAAATTTTATATATTTTCGTATCGAAACTTTTTCGATTAAAATAACGCGTATTTCGGGTAATTACTTTCCTTAAATTTCCGTAATTTACCGGCCGATTATTAATCGTATTAATAAAATAAGCTAATTATTTTACATTAAACGCGGCTTTTTATATTTTATAATCGTATCGATAATTATTTTTTCGATACGGAACGTACGAAAAATTTACGTTTATAACCCGTAAAGTATTTTTATTTTTTATTGTTACTTTAAGTTAAATAAAATGATAAAAGTTTAAAGTTACCTTTATTATTTCCGTTAACGTATTAATCGTAATAATTATTAAAGCAAACGTTAATAAAAGTAATAAATTAAAGAACGGAAATAATTCGAATATAACGGTCGTATAAAAGTAATTAATTTTATAGGAACAGGCTTATTTTTCCTTATTCCGTACGTTTTTTACGTTTATACCATTTTAAAGTTACCTTTTTTATTTAACCGGTAGCTAAATTATTCCGTTTAAATTTTCTTTTTTTTTTTTATATTTATATATTTAAATAATTTAGGCCTTAATTAAGTAATTCTATTTGTCGTAATAATTTTTATAGCTTTTTTTTTATAACGTACAAAAGGTCGTTTTTTAAGTTTCTGATATTACTTAAAAAAATAACTTTTTCGTTAAATAGTATATTTCGAATAGCAATAACCTTATTAATTAATAGGTTCCAAATTTCGTAAATATTCGTAAATTTATAACCGACGAAAAACCTAATCCATGCCTTAAAGTTTAACTTTTGGAATCTTTATTCTTTTTTTATGGCAGCAGCTGTTATAACATAGGCTATACAGCTATATATTCGTAAGTAAGCCTGTTAAAGCTTCCGATCAAATATTGCAACGCCGTTTTTGTACGTTAAGTAAGTATAATAAACCTCGTATAGGCTTTGCTAGAAAAGTGCGTATTTAGGGGTATGGTTATATAGATATACTGTTACTTTAAAGATATATATAATCAAAAACGAAAGTAATTTAACGTTATTTCGTATCGTAATCGTTTTTTCCTTAATTATACCCCTTAAATGCTTTGCACCTCCGTTTTAAGCCTGGATATACGGTGCTAAAGGCTTAAATCTAATATTG
Organism: Monosporascus sp. mg162; assembly: GCA_004155945.1. Taxonomy (NCBI): domain Eukaryota; kingdom Fungi; phylum Ascomycota; class Sordariomycetes; order Xylariales; genus Monosporascus; species Monosporascus sp. mg162. The sequence continues at coordinate 35,986 of QJNY01000417.1, read as the reverse complement.
AAAGGAGGCGACTAAAACATATTTCGAAATTGGTAATTTTTTAAATTTTCGTTATCGCATTCGAACACTTAAAAAAAAACCTTATCCTAATTTTTCAAAACCTTTAAGAAGTATCGAAACGCTGTAATTAATATATTTTGCTTTCGATTTTTTAAATAAATATCCCAGATATATCCTAAGTACCTGTCGGTCGCAAATATAACGTATCTGTACCCTTTAAGGTTTTCTTCGAAATCTATGAAATCGATGGCGATTCGTTATCCTGATCGGGCAGCTTTCTTTTTCAGCTCGCGGCGTATTTGCCTTTTAGCTTTCGCCTTATTACATACTTAGCATTCGATTATTATAAAACCTTTTAGGCGGACTCCCTTTATATAAAACTGCAACTGGGCGATTACTTTGGGCCCTGGATATCTTAATCTTAAATGCTATATCGTACCGTTACCGATTCGTAATAATTTCGCTATTTATGAATTAACGTTTCGTTTGTAAGCTATAAAGGTTATATAAATAACTATTGCGTTAATGTTTCCAATAACGAATTAATTAAACCTGTTTATTAACGTAACAACCATTTAATTATATTTATTTCGAATAAAGTTATTAATTTCCCGGTTATTTTACTAGTACCTTTTTTTTCGGAGCTGCCGGAAAGATATTAGGTTGCATACGAAATCCTCGTAATGGGCTATATTATATAAACATAACGCTTTAAGGCCCTTAAGGCTTTAAAATAGTATATTTACTTCTTTATATTTTTTAATCGGAACGAAACTATTCCTTGCGTACATATTATCGTTTTGGATCGTCGTTTTATAGTTCAGAAACTTACTAATTAAGTTAAAAATATATATAATAAGCCCTAAATCCAAAATAGCCGAATTTTTCAAAAGGTAAAACGTAACGTTCGTCGTATTACGTTAATCAAAAGTTAAAAAGCACGCCAGTATTCGTCTTATTTCCTTTAAGGATTAATTTGTTTTTTAGGTAATTAATTTTTCCATAATCTTCGACAAACGATTAATCTTTTCTTTTAAAGATTAATCGGACGCAATCCGGTCTTAAATTAATACTAAAATTTCCCTATTAGGCTTGAACTTTGTTAAAGCTTTATTAGGGAACGCGTAATAGCATTAAAGTAACGTATGCCCAGGATTTAAGCACGCTTTGTACCGAATCCTTTATACGTTTAACTTTTAACGTTTCCGTTTATTACTGCTATTATTTCGGTTCGCTTGGGAATTTTTATAACTGCCTCGTTTCGGCCCTTTATCAGAAATCTTACTACGTAACTAATTGTTAATATCTTTAATCTTTTCCTAATCAGGATTATCCTAACCAAAAAAATTTGCTGGAGCTTTATAAAATGTCGGAAACGTTACTTTAACGTTTTTTGCTAACTGTTGTAAATTCGTTATAATCCAATAATTTAAAAAATTAACCCCAACCTTTAAGTAATTAATTATTCCTTTTTCGATATTATCCTATTTAAGAAGCATAAATAAATTCGACTAATTAAATATAATCGGCGTTATTACTATACATAATTAATTCGTCCAGATAACTAGCATAGTTATTTCGGAAACCCCGTAACGCTAGCCTTAGGTTATAATCTTTTATTATTTCGTTATTTATTTATCAAACCTTTTAGCGGCCTTCGGAACCTACTTTAATCGTTCTTCGTATTTGCGTTTGGTATTTATAAGCAATCGGCTGTCATAAACCTTTCCTAATTATTGCAATTTGGCGTACCAGCCTTTAAGGTCGTCATCTGAACTTAAGCAGGTTTGCTTAATCGATGGGAAAACGTTATTTAAAACCCATTTCATAAGCTCGTTGTAATTCTTTCGAGAGGTCTTATATTCCCGGTTTAAATAAATATAAGTCGTAAAGTTCTAATTGTAAGCTTATCTGCTTTCGGTCGTTATTTCGAAAATATTTATCGGATAACTCGTATAATCGATTTTTTCGGTAGTTCCTCGGGAAAATAAGGATAAAAATAAAGTTGTAGTAATCGGGATGTTAGTTCGCGTTTAAAGGCGAATTCGTTTCTTTAAATAAAAGGCAATAACTGGTGCTGTAAGTTTAACAAGCTATGGAACGTTCTAATCAAAATTAATATAATCCTATAAGTTATATCCTTTGGTTCTGGTTTTAAATTCGTCCTTAAATTTGTCCCAGTTCTTAGAACTAATGTAAATAACTGCAAACGTCGTTGATACGGTCGTTATTATAACTAATAAGTATATAAATAATTGTTACTAATATGCAGCCTATATCGTCTTAGCAACAGCTGATTAATTGATAGATAATACGAATTAAGCGAATAAAACTCTTAATTGTCAAATATAAGGGACATCAGATATGTTAAATTAATTGGCTAGTTACGTACATTCTAGCAACGCGTGCTGATCTTTGAAGTAGTCTAGCTACGGAACATATATGCTCCGATCAGAGGGAATCTTATCGGATATGGGTGCTAGCGCACCCCCTGCTAGCTGACAGCTAGCGCACCCCCTGCCAGCTGACAATTATTCATCCAATACAACACAGCCGATATCACCTGTATCCGACACAACTAGCCAATTAATATAACAGAACTGATGTTGTCAGCTAGCAGGGGTTGCACTAGCACCCCATATACGGAATGGCTCCCTTTGATCGGAACATATAGGTTCCATGACTAGATTCCATAAAAAGAGGAGTGCGCGTTTTAGAGCGTTTACAGCTAATCGTCTAATACAACATAACTGATGTCCCTTATATCCGATAATTAAAAGTTTTATTCGCTTAATTTGCGTTATTATTAATTAATCAGCTGCTGTTGAGACGATATAGGCTGTACATTAATAGCAATTATTTATATACCCCATTATTTATAATGGCGACCGTACCGTCGACGTCCTCCGTTATTTATAAGGGACCTAAGGATTGGAATCGCTTTAAAGGCGAATTTTAATCAAAAACGTACGCGCTTGGTATTTGGCGTTATATTAATCCCGATTAAAATAACGTATGGCCTGTCGAACTTACGAAACCCGATATAACCTTTTATCCGAAAAAACGACTTTGTTAAGTAACGATATAAGCAATTAATTCTTTTTTTAAAGGAATTATATAAGCCGAAAAAGTCGATTATACGGGTTACTTAATAAGTTTACTTAAAATAACGACAAAAAGTAAATAAACTTATATTTAAGATTTTGCAATATATATTTACGAAAATCGGAAATACGAAAACTTTTAAAAAAAGATTAACGATTTTACGAAATAAGTCCTAAAGTCGGTATTTTTAATAATTAAAAAAACGAGTTTTTTTTTAAGAAAGAACTTAAAAAAGTAATACGTTACTTTGGCCGAATTAGGTAAAATATATAATAGCAAACTTATAAATAATATTTAACGAAAATACCGTAAAAGATTAAAACAAATTTCGAAATTAACGAAAAAATTAAACGAATAAATCGTAAAGTAATAAGAAATAATGGTTTAAGGATAGCGTTATAGCGTTTTAAAAATAAAGATAGCAATTATATAAATTAACGACTTATATATAACTTTAGCTTTAATTATAAAAAACTAAACGATTATTTTTTAAATAATAAAAAAAGCCGAAATTAATAACGGTACGATTAATTACTAAAAGGTAATTGCTAATTTTTTAAATTATTAAACGTTAATTTATCCTTTATTTATATTACGAAATATTAAGGTAACGTTTTTAACTTTTTAAAAAATTTCCGTAAAACCTTTTAATTAGGGCGATTTTAATTAAAAAAAAAGATTAAAGATATAAACTTTTTACTGCAAGAAAGGGCTTAAGGACGCGGGTCGAAACGTAACGGTCGTAAAAATTTTTAAACGGACCGAAACGGAAGTAAACGAAAACGATAAAAATCGGATGCGTAAAGTATTCGTTATAAAGTTTATTTAAGCGCTTATTATATTTTATTTTAATACTTTTATGCATTTTTGTAAAGCTTTAAAAAGGTTCCGCTTTAACGATAAGATAATTATATACGTTTAATATCGGATTATTTCCGATTAATTTTTAAAGGAAAAGATTAAACGTTTATTAAAGTTTATAAATAAATTAATTATTTAAGAAATTAATTAACTTTTATAAGGAGTAAAGTAAATCCTAACGTACTTTTTAATTTTTAATTAACGTAATATAATAAGCGTTACGTTTTACCTTTTAAAAAATTTATTAATTTTGGATTTAAAGTTTACGATTTATATTTTTAACTTTATTAGTAAGTTTTTAAATTTTAAATTAACCGTACAAAGTAACGGGGTATACGTAAGCAATAGTTTCGTATTAATTAAAAGGTACGGAAAAGTTAATGTAATATTTCGAAGCCTTAATAATACGAAAGCGTTACGTTTGTACGACGTAGCTTATTACGAAAGTTTCGTATATAATTTGGTATTTTTCCGGCAGTTCCGGAAAAAGGGGTATTAATAAGATAATAAAAAAATTAATAACTTTATTCGAAATAAGTACGATTAAGTAGTTATTACGTTGATAAACAAATTTAATTAATTCGTTATTAAAGATATTAACGTAATAATTATTTATGCGGCTTTAGGAATTTATAAACGAAACGTTAATTTATATATAACGAAATTATTACAAATCGGTAACGGTATAATTTGGCATTTAAGATTAAAATATTTAAGGCCCGAAATAATCGTTTAGTTATAGTTTTATATAAAAGGAATCCGCTTAAAGGGTTTTATAACAGTCGAATGCTAAGTATATAGCAAGGCGAAAGTTAAGAGGTTAATACGCCGTAAGCCGAAAAAAAAAGTTTTTTGATTAAGATAAAGAATTGTTATCGACTTTATAAACTTCGAAAAAGACCTTAAAGAATATAAATACGTTATGTTTGTTACCGATAGATATTTAGGTTTTATTTAGAATATTTATTTTAAAAATTAAGAGCAAAATATATTAATTACCGCGTTTCGGCACTTTTTAAAAGTCTTTAAAAATTAAGATAAGGTTTTTTTACAGGTATTCGAATGCGATAACGAAATCTTAAAGAATTATTAATTTCGAAATATACTTTAATCGCTTTTTTTTAATACCAGATTTAAGCTTTTAATACCGTATATTTAAGCTTAAAACGGGGGTGCAAAACGTTTAAAAGGTATTATTAAAAAAAAAGCGATTGCGATACGAAATGGCGTTAAGTTATTTTCGTTTTTAATTATATATATCTTTAAAGCGGTAATATATTTATATAACCGTATTTTTAAATACGTACTTTTTTGGCAAAGCTTATACGAAATTTATTATATTTACTTAGCGTATAAAAACGGCGTTATAATACTTAATCGGAAGCTTTAATAAGCTTATTTATAAATATATGGTTATATGGCCTATATTATAATAACTGCCGCTATAAAGAAAAAGCAGAAATTTTAAAAGCTAAATTTTAAAACATAGGTTAGCTATTTCGTCGGCTACCGATTTACGAATATTTACGAAATCTGGAACCTATTAATTAATAAGGTTATTACTATTCGAAACGTATAGTTTAACGAAAAAGTTACCTTTTTAGGTAATATTAAAAATTTAAAAAACGATTTTTTGTACGTTATAAAAAAAAAGTTCCAAAAGTTATTTCGATAAGTAAAAATATTTAATTAGGTAAATAATTATCTAACCTTTATATAAAAAAAAGATAAAAACTTAAACGGAATAATTTAGTTACCGGCTGAATAAAAAAAATGGTTTTAAAAAGGTATTAATATAAAAGGCGTACAAAATAGCGAAAAATAAATTTGTTTTTAAAGAATTAATTACCTTTATACGACCGTTATATTCGAACCATTTTTATTCCTTAATTTATCATTTTCGCCAGCGTTTGCTTTAATAATTATTACGATTATTACGCCGACGGAAAAAATAAAGATAGCCTTAAATTTTTTTTACTTTATTTAATATAAAGTGATAATAAAAAACGAAAGTACTTTACGGATAATAAACGTAGGTTTTCCGTATATTCCGTACTAAAAAGGTATTATCCGAAACGAATATAAAATATAAAAAGCCGTTTTTAATATAAAACGTTTAATTTTTTCTGTAAGTACGTACGATAACCGGCCGGTAAATTACGGAAATTTAAGGAAGTTAATTATTTAAAGTACGCGTTACTTTAATCGGAAAAGTTATAATTTCTTAATATACAAAAAGGTACTTAAGTTGCTAAACCGGATATATAAACGCAATTTACCGCCGCCATTTCGAAACCATAAAAAGTTAAATATATAACCGTTAAAAAAAATATTTCGTAAAGCCGAAAAAGTTTACTTGTAAAATTATAAGGAAATATAATCCTGGAAAGCCGTTAATTAGTTTTTTGCTAAAAAAAAATAAATGTTAAAGTATATATAGGTATACGTTTATAAGTTTAATAAATATAATTAGTTGCAAAAATATAAGGTACGTTTCGTCGTACGGGGTAATTAATAATTTAAAAATGCTTATAATAATATATACGTATTTATATTAATTAAAAGGTTATTTCGAACTTTAATCGTTATTACGGTTAAATTTAACCTAAAACTTAAGCAGTATAACGCTGTAAACGTTTTCGTTAATATTAACTTATTTTACGAAATATATATAAAAACGCTTTTAAGTTATTCGTAACGTAACAAAATTTTCTTAATTAAGAAAATATTATATAAATTAAAGGAGTTGCCGTTATTATAGTAAAAAAACTTTATTAAAACATTTACAAAATTAAAACTTTGCTTCGTTTTTTACGAATCTTGTTATTTTATTCGTTAAAAAGTACTTATTTTCTTTTTTATAAACGATATTATTATAATATACTGCAAAAAAAATTAAGATTTTGTCGATTAATTAATTTAATAAATACGAAAACGGTATATTTTTACAAAAAGTAAGGACTTATAATAATTTCTTAATATCGAAATAATTAAAAATAAAGTTAAAAAAAAAATTTAGCTTTTTTAATTAAATTTTATAAATAAGTTAATTAACTTAATTTTAAAAAAAAGTTTAAATAACTTTCCAAATACGTTAATAATAAATATCGAGTTATTGCCGAATTTTAATTTAATTTATTTAAGTTTTATTAATAAATATTAAAAAAAAAATCGGTTTTATTTTATACGTAATAATTAATACGTAACTTAATATAACTTTTGCAATATTTTGATTTATCCGATTTAACTTGAATCTTAATAACGTATATTATAAAACGGCCGATTAAATTATATTATACTTAATCGAAATTAAAACATTAACGTTATAGTTCGGAAGTAAAAATTCGTTAAATATATAAAGCGATATTTTTTTCGCGGATAATATAATTAATCGAAAAAGTTTTTAAGCTTACGTTATAAAGCTATTTAAAAAAATAATAAAATAACGGATAAATAAGTAAAATATAATAATTACTTTTATAATAAAAACGGAATTATTATTTTTTACGTAAGTTATAAAAAAAATTTTATTTAGTTTTCGATTAATTAAAAAACTTAAAATTACCTTAAATATTAAACCGTTAAATATATAATATAATAATTAATAAATTATACGGTTTATTAACGCCGATGTCGTTTTGTTATAAACGAAATTGTAATATGTAAATATATATAATTACTGGTTACGAAAAGCCGTAAAGAAGGATATAATTAAAATGGATTATATACTTACGGGCGATATGCTGGCTGATGGGCTAACGAAGGCCTTAATACGCGAACTTTTTAGGCACTTTAAAAAGCAGCTAGGACTAGTGGATATTACAGAAGTTATCGATCGGCGGAGGAACAACTTGCAAGTAATTTCAAAGAAGGAATTGGTTAACTAGGAGGATTCTATCGCCGGAGGAGAGGTGGAATAGAAAGCTATGGCTTTAGGAAGTGATGATAAGTGCTGATCAACGCCGTGACTGCGTTAAGGCGTTGAGGGGGTATGTCAGCTAGCAGGGGTTGCATTAGTACCCCATATACGGAATGGCTCCCTCTGATCGGAACATATAGGTTCCATGACTAGACTCCATAAAAAGAGGAGTGCGCGTTTTAGAGCGTCTGCAGCTAGTCGTCTAATACAACACAACTGATGTCCCCTATATCCGACAGATGTCCCTTATGTGACATCTACTGATCGGCCCATACATGTTCCATAGACTTTTTTCAGGTGGCGACTATAACACCTAGTCTCATCTTAGCGCTACCAATAGCGCCGACTCGGGGCAGAATCGTGGAGATGTGAGTAGACCGTTTCCGCTCCTGAGCTCCTGTCACAATAATGTCATACCCTATCTGGGTAACTTCGATGACCGAACCCAGGGCCACGAGCATATCAGACTCGTCGCAGCATTTTTATTTGACGAGACCTAATCTTGTTCGCCGTTGGTCAATGCTGTTCGTCTGTTATCTGCGTATGCCCGATCGCCGGGCGCTATTTCTTACTCGGGGTCGTCAGATCTACTCCACACAGGCACCGAGTGATGCAATCTCCAACTAGCCAGCATGGCTCGGATTGCTCCATTACAGAAAGATCTTGGAATAAACCTTTCTTCGTTTCTGAGTTCGCCGGGCGCGCAATCGTTTTTTCTTGTTATGCTCCAAGTTTTTTGGAATGTCAGGTATCTCGTAAGCTAGGTACCTGGGGACGTGGTAACTAGGAACCGTCACATAGGTGACAGCGGAGGAGGATCGGAGGATCAGTTTAACACACCCCTTGGTCCTAAGTGTATTCTTTGTGTTATGCATGTCATAACGAGTTTCTCCTCTGTGAGCCAAACACATCACGCATCCGGATTGAGCTCTCCAACAACGTTTGTCATTCGATGGTATGCACTGCGGACCTATCCTGGTCGAAGAAATAGCATTGAAACAGCGTAGCGCTGCAGTGGTATCGAATGATTACCTAAAGAGAGCATCGAGCGACGAGCCAGCTACCACGTGATCTCCAATTCATGCCCCTTAATCTCGGCATTGAACCACTCGATGATGTCAATCCGATCGGTACACGTCCGTGCCCCGTCCAACACGCCGCTCTCTAGCACTTCCTTTACCACCACATACAGTTGGTGGTTCGCCAGATTGCGTCCCAGACACGCTCTCGATCCCAATCCAAATGGGAATGCGTTCCACTCCCGGACGTGCCGGGCCCTCGCGTCGCCGGGAGTCTCCTCCGCCCCCGGCGGCGGCGGCAGCCACCGGTCGGGCTGGAAGGTAAACGGCTGGGGATACACTACCGGGTCATGATGAAAGACGTAGGCCGCCGCCCCGACCTTGGTGCCGGGTGGCAGGTGGTATCCACTGAGGGTCAGGCCGGCCCCCCCGGGCGGTACGACCCTCGTCAACCGCGCCGGGTTGGCCATGCCGAGCCGAAGCCCCTCGCGCACGACGGCCCGGAGATAGGGCGGGGTCTGCGGATCAACGCCCGCGGGATGCTGGGCGATTTCGGCCCGCAGACGCTCACGCACCTCGGGTCGCTGCACGAGGTGGAACAGTATCGTAGTCAGCATGACGGCCGTCGAGTCGGCGCCCGCGAACATGACGGCTTTGCACTGGATGAGCGTCTCCTCGCGTCCTATTCCAGCCTTCTGCAGTCGGGACTGGTAGGTATCGTGGCCGGGACGGCCTGAATCCGCGTCTACGTCGAGGACGCCTGCGGCGAACTGGGAGACGGTCTGCATCGACGCGTTGACTTCTTCGTTAGAGAGCACGCGCCCGACTAGAGACGAGAAGATGAAGGTGAAGAGCCAGTTTGGCAGGAGCGAGAAGCGGCTAAAGGCGACAATAGCCAGCACGAACGGGGTGGCGGACAGCTTGTTTGCCCATTTGAGGGGGGCCTTCGCTTTATTGCCAGGCTTGGGTGAAGATTGACTCTGGGTTGGCTCATCTAAGCCCCCGTAGACCCGATGAAAGAGATAGCCGGTCAGGACGTCGATTGATAAACGCGAAGATAGATCGAGGATGTCGACTTTTGGGTTCGGCTTGGCCTTCTCTTCCTGCAGCCGCGTGATGAACTTCCGAACTAAGGGCGCCATCACCGCATCTTTCTCGTAGGCGGACTGGATCCGGCTTTGGGCGAAGAGCGGCAGCACAGCCTTGGCTCTTTGATCGCGGTAGTTTTGGTCAAGTGTTGAGAAGATGGTGTCATGGCCCTCGACGCGGAAGTTGTTGTACCGTGAATCCTTGGGCAACCTTCCTCCTGCGACATAGACCTGATGCAGAGCCTCGCCATCCGATAGCGAGACGGCATCGGGGGCGATGCGGAGTACTGGCGTGCGGTATTTCGTATGGTAATGTAGGAGGACGCGACCCTCTATGCCTAGGTAGCAGATGGCGTACAGAAACAGGGACGACACGCAGGCGAACAGAGGCCCAGGGATGTGCGCGAGCGGGTGGAAGTAGAGGCGATACAAGGCCACCGAGACCAGAAGCACGGTGAGTACCAGCGGGATATGGGACACATGGTCCTGGAGCAGACCCATGTTGGTGCACCGAATGACGCGCGGATGTTTGTTTGTGAGACGGCGCTGCGGGCTCTCTGGACCTAGCTACGCCGTTAAGTAATTGGGACGGCCCTAAGAAGCCGACTTAGAGAAAGCCAAAAAATTTACTATAGTGAAATTACAAGTACTGGTGGACCCATCGAGGTCGGAGTGGCCCTGGGAACTGTCCCGGGCGGGCCCCGGGTAGGGAGGTCATCGCCATCGCGGCTCCTGATTTACTCGGCCCCGCCATCTACACCCGACGTCAGCCTGCGCGTGCTCGCTCGCTACTGGTACGGGCTATCCGTGACTGTCACAGACGTTATATGGCATGATGCAGGCTGTTGTCGCCGGGGCAAGATGGTGATCTCGGTGGAGAACGAGATCGATGCACTGTCCTGCTGCTGCTAGGGAACCTGTGTCTATTGGCCACTTCCGCACCCCTTATTCATTATGACTGTCACCAACGGCAAGCCAAACCCCGCGACGAGCGTCGACGAGTTCGTTAAGTCAATCGAGGGCATCGGCCGCTCCTCGTTTGCTTTCGATGGCGACCGAATCCAGGCGCTGCGAGCTGCGTACGCCTTGGTCAGTCGCCTGGAGACGTCGTGGGATACTGTCGCGCGTCTCGTCTTGACTGAGGTACTCTTCAATTTCCGCGGCGATCTAATGCCAGGAAATGAGATTCTAACGCAATTGGCAGCCTGCGTTAGGTGCCTCGTTGAAGGTAGTTCGGGACTTGCAACTCTTCGAGAAATGGCAACAGGATGGCGACGCGAATAGCCCCCAAACAGGGGCCCAACTGGCCGAGTTGACAGGCTGTGATCCCATGCTGCTCAGTATGTCGTAGGATGACCCTGCGTATGGCCAAGTGTCTGAGGGAGGTCGCGCAGCTGACCCACTTTGTAGGCCGTATTCTTCGCCATCTCGCTGCCACCAATTTGCTCCAGGAAGTTTCGCCCGCTGTGTACCAGCAGACGGCATTCACCAAGTCCCTGCTCGAGCCCGTCTTTGGCGCCTGGGTAGACTACCTGTGCGTCCAGGATACTCTGGCTCTGCTCCGCCGCCCCAAGTTCGTTCTGTCCGCTGATTGTGTCTCTCCAGCTATGACGCCACGCTGCCCTGCTTCTATAAGATGCCCGAATATCTGGCCCAGACGGGCTACCGGAACCCGGCCGACCCCAACGACGGAATCTTCCAGTACACCAAGGGCTTCCAGGGATCGCTTTTTGACTACTATGACGTGCACCCGTCGGAGGGTGACTCCTTCAACAACATGATGGGTGGCGTCATGGCCAAGCAGGCCGGCATGCTCGACATCTATCCATACGAAAACCTGGCTGACGACTCGGACTCGCTACCCGCAAGGCCGCCGCCGCTCCCACCGCTACTGGTGGACGTGGGCGGCAACGTCGGCCACGACATCAATAAGTTCCTGGCCCGACAGCCTGCGCTGGCTACCCGGCTGGTGCTGCAGGACCGCCCGGACGTCGTCCGGCTGGCCAAGTGCCCGTCGACCGTGCAGGTCATGGCGCACGACTTCTTCACGCCCCAGCCAGTAAAAGGTGAGTTTGGGTAGTTGGTCCACTCTTTATGAAATGTGAAGAAAGGAAGGCTGATTACTGGTTGCATGGTTAGGGGCCCGCGCCTACTATATGCACGGCGTCATCCACGACTGGTCCGATGAGCCGGCCCGACGGATCCTTGGTCATCTCCGCGACGCCATGACGCCCGGGTACAGCAAGCTGCTGGTGCATGACCATGTGCTGCCGGCGGACCATCCGCACCCACAGGCGACGGCGTTCGATCTGACCATGATGGTCAAGGTGTCAGCCTTTGAGCGCACCGAGTCCATGTGGGCCGAGTTGTTGGGGTCGGTGGGCTTCCGGATCATCAAGATCTGGGGCTCGCCGTTGGCGACGCAAAGTGTGATTGAGGGGGAACTGGCGCCGGTGGCGTAGAGGTGCCAGTAAGAAAACGGGGAGAGAAGAGGGGCAAAAGGGGAGGGGTCTTGGATGCTGTGTTGTGTTGTGGTGGCTTAGTGTGAACAGTGTGAACAAGTTATCGTTTTTGATGCCCATCCAAATGAAGCAGTTTGACAGCCCCATCAGAAGTCTTTGATCATCGGCATTGTCTGGGAACGGTGATAGCTCTAAGCAATATTAAGCAATATGAACAGAGTGACTATCGCAGTAGGAACAGCGGCAGGTATCCTTTCCCGGATAGCATAAAACACTGCATTCTAGGGTTCTAACTGGTACTACATGATAATGATAACAATATGACCATCTACTTAGGCCAACACAAGCACAGCACGTACTGGGCAAATTCTGCGTCCGCCATCAGCATGTCCATCTCCTCGTCATAGAGGTTAGCCAGAAACTCGACGCCACCGTTCCTGTTCCGCGGCAGGACAATACACGTCCGCGTGAAGCTGTTATTGGCCTCCATCAGCAGGCGCGCCGACTCCACGAACCCTTTGTTGCCAAACACAGGCCCGTCGCCGAAGCACACGCTGTCCATGGGGACGCTAATCAGCGAGGAGATGGACATGTTGTTGCCGTCGATGGTCGAGGTGCGCATGCGCTTCAGCCGGATCAGCTCGTCATAGCTCGGTAAGTGATCCAGTAGATTGTATAGGTTTAGCAGGTTCGCCGAGTCAATCCGCCCGGCGTTGCGTCGCAGGGTGGCCGCCACTGCGCCGAGGGTGCTCTCAGGCGCGATCAGCGTGTCCAGCGGCAGGCTCGATTGCACGTTGAAGGTGATGTTGCCGAGGTAGGTCTGTGGCAGTGCCGATGAGTAGTTGGCACGGCCATCACAGACCATGTTCAGGCCAGACTCGGCATGTTCCTCCCGTGCTTCAGCCGCGGCCTCAGGGCAGGAAGGTTTTCTCGCCTGCCGTACAGCCACGCGCACTCGCAAGAAACACCGCCAGATCAGCGCGCACACGGCGTCATTGGCGGAGATGCCATTGGCGATGCCGAGTTCCTGCGCAATCGCATCACGCAGGGCAGTCAAGCTAGCCGGGGAGAGGTAGAACACCCCCGCCTTCAACACCCGTCCGCAGCCCTTGGGCTTGGGCTTGGGCGGTGACGGCGCGGGAGACACTGATACCGGGCCGGTGAGGGCATCGTCTTTCTGCTGGACATCTGTGGGCAGCAAGCCTACTAGCCGCCAAGTCTCAGGGTCGATATCGTCCACGGACGAGACGGGAGTCTCGCAGGCCCAGACCTGCCGCAGGATCTCGCGGCTGTCACTGCCGGCAGGGAAGTCGATCGGCGGGGGACAGTTTGTCTGCAGCGCGGCGCAGTGGCCGGCCCACAGGCGCAGAAAATGGAAAAAGGCTGTCTCGTCGCTGGCGGCGTGGTGGATAGCCGACACGACGATGCAGCCGCCGGGCAGGAAGTTGGCCTGGCCGACAAAGACGTCCGGGCCGCTGCTCGGGTCAGCGAAGAAGCCGGTGGGCGCGATGTCGGCGTCGCGGAAGCTGTCGAGGGGAAACCCGAGCTCTTGCAGCGTGGCGTAGTCGAGGTCCGTCTCGAGTTCCTTGAATTTTAGTTGCCGCGGCCGCGGCCCGTCGCGGTCCACTGCCGTGTAGCGCAGTTCGAGCTGGCCTGGCCGCCAGCCGGGGGTCTCGGGAGACTGGAAGTGCACTTGGCCGTTCAGCCAGGGCAGTCGGATGAAGGTACGGTGCAGTCCCTTGTGGAGGAGGTCGAAGGCCTGCGCGGGCGTGACACCAGCCTTGAGAGGCAGGTAGATGGCGCCATTGTAATAGGCACGGGGAACGCAGTGGTCGAAGGGGGTGAGGGATACGTGGATATCGGTAACGGGCATGATGATCTTTGCCACCGGGATTCTCACTGAGCGGAAGCCGCACACAGGCGACGAGTTTGGCTGTGTAGAGGCGTCTTATACTTTATATAGGCCTAAAGGCTTCCGTCGTAGCGAGGTTGTGTGGGGGCTGAGATCATTGGGGTGGACTCGGGGCCCAAGGCGGTCTTACTTGGGAGCATTACGCATTACTTGGGGCTGTTCAGCCGTCATGCTCGCCTTGCTCATGGTGCGTGCCTCGCGGTCATCCACGAATTTGATGCTGATTATACGATAAAGGGGTTCATGTGGCTGGACTTAGGGGTTGCCTAGTGTAAAATTTGACGATCTGATGTAGCACGTATCGCGTTTGCTGCCACTAGACAGTACTCCAGACACCCGCCACAAGACACAAAAGTATGCTAAATCCAGACTTCAAATAGTCTAAAGCGTAGGTTACAACTTACAAGCAACCGGAACACCAATATCACTCACACAAAACGGGAGACAAACCCTCACACTTGTTCCCTCTCACCTATGTCATCAGCGCACTACGGCCCACGACTAACCCGGCAAATTCCTTCATCGTCGCCGTCTGCAGAATCTCGAAAATTGTCACCTTGGCCTGCACGACGCTGCTGAGCCAGTTGCGCAGCTCGACCGCCACCAGTGAGTCCACACCCAGGGCCGACAAGCTCGTGCTGACGTCAATCTCCGCCGCCACGAGGTTGAAAAGCGCCGCCAGCTTCTGTGCCAGCGCGCCCGTGACCAGCGCCAGTGCCTCTGCGCTCGCCGGTGGCGCCCCTGCCAGCGACTGCTTCAGGACCTCGTCCGGGCTGCGGTTCGCCGCCGCAGTGTCACCGCCGCCGCCGGCTGTCGTGCTGCTGCCGAGCCGGAGTGTGGAGAACCGGCGGTCCTGTTTGATGGCCGTCCCTGCGGGGACGCTCTCGTAGTCGGTGATGCCCGTGATCACCTGGCTAGCGTCGGGGTTCGCGCGGAACGGCTCGCACACGGCAGCCTCGATCAGCCGGAGGACCCGGCCGAGGGGAATTACCTTGGACCCTAGGTTGCGCTCGACGCGCTCACGCATGCTGTCGCCCGACTCGGCCACCACGCCGACCTCGCCGACCGCGCCGAGGTCGATCGACACGGCGGGCAAGCCCTGCGCCGCGCGATGGCGCGCTAGAGCGTCCTGGAAGGTGTTGCCGGCAGCGTAGTTGGCCTGGGAGGCGTGGCCGACCACTCCGGCGATAGAGGACAACATGACAAAGAAGCGCAGGCCGGGCAGATGGTGGTGGAGATTTAGGCTGCCTGCCACCTTGGGCTGGATGCTGCTCTGCCATTGCTCGTACGTAAGCCGCTCGAGGATGGTGTCGTGCAGCGCCATAGCAGCCTGAATCACCCCACGGATGGGCGGCATCATATCGGCGCAGTCCGCCAGTAGCTGCACCAGCTGGTCCTCCTTGGCGATGTCGCAGTTGCGTACGGCGACGGTACAACCCTGTGTCTGGCCGCGAGCGATCAACGGCGCCGCCATCGGATGTGACTCGGCGCGGCGCGAGACAACGAGGATGTGTCGGGCACCGCGCTCCATCATCCAGTCCGCAAGAGCATGGCCGATTCCACCGAGCCCACCCGCAATCAGATACGTGCTTTCAGGATCGTCGAGACGCGCTCGGCTGGCAGACCTCGTCAGCACGTTGACCTGCGCGTCCGTGCCGGGCAAGAGGACCAGCTTGCCGATGTGTGTACCACGCTGCATGCGCCGCATGGCTGTCTCCATCTCCGTGACCGGATACGTAACGACCGGATGAACGGCCCGGATAGCTTTATCGGCCCAGAGCTGCATGATTGCCTGCCAGGCGCGGTGGACCGCCTGTCCATTGAAGGCACAGTGCTGGATCAGATCGAAGCCGCAGATCATAGCGGACCGCGTCAGGGGCGTCAGGTCGAGCCGGCGCGCCGCCTCAATGTCGACCTTACCAATCTCGAGGAAGCGGCCGAACCGAGCCATGCAGTCCCAGGTAGCCTTGAGGAGGGGACCCGAGAGGGAGTTGATCACGACATCGACGCCCGCATCGCCGGTACGTGTCAGGATAGCGGCCGCAAAGGAAGGATCACGACTGGAAAGGATATGATCCGCGTCCAGACCGTACTGCGTCATGATCAAATCACGCTTAGCCTCACTGCTGCATGTCACGAAGACCTCGGCTCTGGCATGCTGTGCCAACATGATGGCCGACTGACCAACACCGCCGCTGCCGGCGTGGATCAAGACGCGTTCGCCGGGCTGCAGGCGTGCCAAGTCAAAGAGGCAGAGATATGAGGTCAGGAAGATGATAGGCAACGAAGCAGCCTCTTCCCAGGACATATCGTCAGGAATCTTAGTGAGACTCGTCCACCGTGCGCGGGGATGTGTGGCGAATCGCCCGTTCAGGACGCCACAGACCCGATCGCCCACCCGCAGGCCACTAGCTTCAGTGTTTGGACCAAGGCGAGTAACGACGCCAGCTGCGTCATGCATGTAGCGCGACTCGTCGATCTGGCCCAACGCCACCATGACGTCGCGGAAGTTAAGCCCCATGGCTTGCGTCTGGATCTCCACCATGCCCGAAGGCACTTCCGGCTCGGCCGCCTGAGCGTCGTCGGTGAAGTAGAGGTCGCTCAACGTGCCGACGGTCTGTACAGTCTCCCACACCAGGGGTCGGCCCGGCTGCCAGAGCGGCTGCAAAACTGGTGCCGGGTTGGAAGGCGTCTCGCTCGAGGCCCGGTCTTGCCCGGGACTGGGATAGATGCGGGGGATGTGTAGCATGTCGCTCTGCACGGCGTACTCCCGCTCGATGTTGGTGGCATCCACACGGGTATCGAAGCTCCGCTGAAGGACATGAACGATATGCGGGATCGTGGCGGGTGACCACGGGCCCTCAGCAGTGACCTCGAAGTCGAGGGACACATAGCGCTTGGTGGCGTCTTCCTGCTTAGCAGTGCGCAGCAGGCCTGCGGACTGGGCATATACGGGCTGCTTGGCCACAATGGCACTGCTGCAGCTTATCCACAAGATACCTTGTCCATGGACCAATAATGTCTTGAGCTGATCAAACGCGGCCTGATCCATGTGTTCCAGGAAGGGGGCAACCATCTCAGGGGTGAAGAGGTACACGACATCGGATTGGGCCTGGACCTCGCTGAGGCACTCGACCGTCACAGTCGCTCCCGTCTCTACAGCGATGGCCGCCTGCAGCCCATCTAGCCAGCTTTCAGACGGGCGGGCATCGTCGACATGAACGATGGACACTGCACTCGGGTAGGCTGGCGATGGTTCCCCCTCCGCGACGGCAGTGGTAAGAATGACGCTGCTGGCTTGGAACTGCGCGTCCTCGCAGTCACCGATCTCAAGATCTACTCCAGAGAAGCCGGTAGCTTGCAGCACATCGTTCCAGCCGCCGACAGAGACAATTGGGCTAGCCTCGTCGTTCTCGCTCCGCCACCAGCTCGGCAGCCCGCCAAACATCAACTGTGTGTCCAGCCGGGCACGGGTCGTCTCAACCAGCACCAGCTTTCCGGCGGGCTTAAGCAGGCGACGTACATTTATGAGCATGTGAGACAGATCCGACGTGATCATAGAGACGCACGCGGCCACGATAAGGTCATAGCTACCCAGAGCAAAGCCCTGTGCCATGGGGTCGGTGCGGATGTCCAGCGTCTTGAGATCCACCAGCCCTTCCCATGGTGCACACTTCTGTTGCACCGCCTCGAACCGGTCCGCAGAGACGTCGGTGAAGTCGTAGTGACCCAACAGCGTCCCCGAAGTGCCTTCCTCGGCCCGCGCCGCAAAGGCCTCCAAGACCCGCGCCGTGGCAGCCCCGGTGCGGCCGCCGATCTCCAGCACACGGGCGCCGGGCTGCGCGACGGCATACTGCGCAACAATCCGACGCAGGTGCGCGTAGCTTCGGTGTTGCAGACGCGGCAGCGCCTCGTAGTACCGGTCGAGGAGGTCGTCGGCCCGCAGCAGCGCCTCAGCGTCAACCTCGCCGCGCACGATACCAGCCAGCTGCTGGCCGACGCGAACCGCTAACTTGCCGGCGGCGTTTTCGGCCGCCACATCGTCAGCCAGACGCTGCTTGAGCCCGGGGTTGGTCTTGGACCAAACGCGGCTGCCCGAGCCCAGATCGCCGGCATGACCGCGTGCCACGACGGACTGCATCCAGGCGTGGAACCGCTGGAGGTACGCGGGTCGGGGAGTGGCGCTGTTGTCGGCGGCGGCTAGTTGCGTGACCGCGTCTGAGATAAAGTTGAACGAAACGCGGTCAAGCTTGTTTTCGAAATTGAGATCCGCCTCATCCAGGGGGGCTTGAAGCGCTGCCTTGAACGCAGCCGGTACTCTGTGCGCAATGTCCACCTCCCACCGGATCTGCGAGCACAGTGCTGAGGCTTGAGCCTTGGGGGAGTCATCTGCCTCCAGGGGCACGGCCTGGCAGTAAAGACCTTCTAATTGAAGTTGCGGTGCGGACCTGTCGTTGCCTTCACCATTTACGGCTGCTGCAGTCACCAGGGCGCCGCGGCGATCTGCCGAGATCAGGTCGACAAACGCCGTCAGAGTTTCGCCGGCCCGGCGTTGAAGATTGCGTGGCACATACAAATGGCGGATGGAGCGCGGCACCACCATGGCCTGCTGCGTCGTGGCGTCGGGGATGGACACATACGCCGCCTGAATGAGTGAGTCCAGTGTAGTAGGGTGAAGCACACAGATCGGCTCGGCATCAGCCGCGGCGTCGGAGACTTTCATTGCGGTGATGGACTGAGTCGGGGCGGCACGACTGCGGATTAGGTTCTGGAAGACGGGCCCGTGGAAAAGGTTCATCCCGCGCAGCCCGGCGAAGATGGCAGCGGGCTCAACCTCTCGCACAGGCGCATCAGCCGGGAAGAATAAATCGACGCACGGGGCTGGCAAGGAGATCTTAGTGGCCGCCTCCTTGGCCTTGCTGATCGTCTCGGCAGTCACGGTGCCCTTGCAATGTTGGGTCCAGGTATCGTCGGTACTGGAGACGGACCACACCTCGAACTCATACCAGCCCTTGTGGTCCAGCTCCTTATCACTGAAGGAGCGGAGCACAAGCTGAATCTCGACCCCCATTGCCGTCTCTGGGATCACCAGCGCGTTGGAGATGTCAATTTCGCGCAGACGATAGCCCGCGATGGTCTCCTCAGTAGGATCCGTCAGGAGACGCACCGCTTCGATAGCCATGGCAACATATCCGGCTCCTGGCAGGACCGTATCCGCTCCGAGCTTGTGGTCTGCCAACCACTCGATATCTGCGGGGCGCAAGAAGTTGCGCCAGGTAGGCGTCTGTCGGTTCGTACCGGCAACGGGGCTACCCAGCAGCTCGTGCGGCCGGAAGCGCTTGTAGCGGTACTCACGATAGAGCCGGGGCTCGATCCAGTGCGGCGTGGTGTGGTTCCACGCGTAAGCGGGCAGGCCGGGAACGTATTTCCCATGCTCGTGGCCATTCACGGCGGCCAGCGACACAGGATAACCCTGCGCCAGGAGCGCGCAGGCGGCGTCCTGTACGGTCTGCACCGCGTGGCTGTACCGCTTGAGGCAGGAGACATAGGTGATACGACGGTCTCGGAGGATCTGGCGGATCGGGCCTGATAGCGTCCCATGGGCGCCGATCTCGACGATCATGTCGACGTTGGCTTCCAGCCCGGCTGGTCGCGGAGATCCGTCTGACGTCACGGCGCTGAAACACATTTTCTCAAAGGCCTGGGAGAACAGAACGGGGCTCACCAGGTTGCGGACAAAATGCTCCGCCGTCAAGATCTTAGGCGAGGTGACAATATCTCCCGTTACCGGTGAGGCGAAAAGCGCCCCGCTCCAGCTGGCTGGAGGCGGAACAATATCGCGTAGCCGATCGGTGTAGTCCTGGGCCATGGCAAGCATATGGTGCGAGTGGTACGCCAGGGGTACGTTCAGCTTGCGAGCAAAGATCCCATCCTGCATCAGACGCGCGGCCACTTCGTCGACGGCGGCCATATCGCCCGAAAGGGTGACGCTGTCGGGGCTGTTGTGGCAGGCCACTACCACGGTGCCTCCAGCGGTGTCTTTTATATATTCAGCAGCCGCATCAGCACTCAAACCCGCGGCCAACATGCCACCGCCGACGGCCGCTTGTTCATGATACATCTGTGCGAGCTCGCCGCGAAAATAAACCACTCCGAGGGCTTGCTGGAAGGTCAAGGCACCAACGGCATAAGCGGCAGCGATCTCACCACTGGAGTGGCTGGTCACGGCGGACGGAGTGATCTCCCACGATGCGAGCAGATCCACCAGACACAGCTGTAGGGCCACACTAAGAGGCTGGCTCAGAGAGATCTCGTGTACCCGGGAAGCCTTTTCATCGCGCAGCAGCTCCTCTGCTTGATATTAGCCGGTGAACCCGAAGGGACCATCGTAAAGAGGAGGAAAACAAGCCCCCGAGACGGCGGGGGACGTACCATGCAATGACCATGTCGCGCCGTAGTCCTTCAAGATCTGATCGGCGGCCAGCAACGAGCGCCGGAACACCGGATAGCCCTCGATCAGCTCGCGTCCCATGGCATACCACTGCGCGCCCTGACCGTTGAACACAAACCCCAACCGGGGTTTCTTAGTGGCCCGGGACGCCTTGCGGTCGGGCTCGTCTAGCCGGTCTGCCAATTCCATCAGGCCTTGGGCGCGCACGGCCGTCACCCAAGGAAATCGTGACTTGCGCTCCGCCAGGGTGAAGGCGAGGTCGATCGGTGAGGGCTCCGTGCCGAA
This sequence comes from Monosporascus sp. mg162, assembly GCA_004155945.1. Lineage (NCBI taxonomy): Eukaryota > Fungi > Ascomycota > Sordariomycetes > Xylariales > Monosporascus > Monosporascus sp. mg162. The sequence goes on along the minus strand of QJNY01000417.1, from coordinate 14,884 downwards.
CATCGTGGTCTCTCGGATGTATTTGGCCAGGTTCTTGTTCGTCTGCTGAGCTGCGACCGAGTCTTTGGCGCTGAGGATGTAGACGACTGAGCGATCCTGCTCCGCAGGGGCACTGCTAACATTGGGGACGTTTGTGTCGCTTGTTGTATTCGTTGCATTGTTAGTGGTATATTTGGTATAGTTGTTAGTAGCGCCGTTCTTAGAAATCTCGGTCGCACTAGTAGGAATGTCATTTGAATTGCCGTTAGTGACGCCGTTAGTGACGCCGTTGGTGATGCCGTTAGCAACGCCATTAGTAGTGCCGTTAGAAGTGCCGTTGGAAGTGCCGTTGGAAACACCGTTGGTCGCCATATTGGGCGTCCCATTCATTTCATCCATAGGGGTACCATTCGTTGCACCATTGGCCTGTTTACGATCGAGATGTCTAGTCACCGGCGCTGCTTCCAGAATGACGTGCGCATTGGTGCCACCATAGCCAAAGTTGTTGACCGACGCCCGCCGCGGTTTATCGGCGGGCCAGGGCGTGAGGGCCGTGGGAACCTGTCAGAATCACCACTTGGATCAGCCCGTTGCATCCGACCGGATCACTTATGTGGCTGTTCTGTTCTGCTTACCTTCAACCGCCACTCCATCAGAGGAATCTTCGGGTTGGTCTTCTCGTAATTCACGTTCGGTGGAATCACACCTTGTTGCAAGGCAAAGATCGTCTTAATAATGGCGGCCAGCCCGCTGACCGGCTCCGTGTGACCGATGTTCGGCTTCACCGAGCCGACCAGCACCGGATCCTCGGGACCGCGGCCCTGGCCGAAGGTGCGGGCTAGCGCCTCAGCCTCGATCGGGTCGCCCGTAGGCGTGCCGGTCATATGGGCCTCGACGTAGCCTGTGTCGGCCGGGTTGAGGCCTGCGCGGCGGTAGACGTCTCGGATGAGCTTGACTTGGGCCTCCAACGAGGGCGAGGTGATAGTGGGCGTCTTGCCGTCCTGGTTCAGCCCAGTCTCTCGGACAACGGCATGGATATGATCGCCATCGCGCAGGGCGGCGGCGAGCGGCTTGAGGACCAACGAGGCAACGCCTTCCCCGCGGCCGTAGCCTTCGGCGCGCTCGTCCCAGGCAAAGCACTTGCCAGAGGGTCCAAGAACCCTAAAGATACATGAAATGAGTCATCTAAACAAATTCAAGAAGCAGGGAGCGAGACGCGGGCATACCCAGCAATGGACATGGCAATAAACATATCAGGCGACAAACACACCAGTGAAGATCCCACAATCGAGACATCAGACTCCCCAGAACGCAACGACTGACATGCCTGGTGCAGGGCCACCAAGCCGGTCGAACAGCCCACGTCGATGGTCATACTAGCGCCCTGGAAGTCGTAGAAGTGGGATATTCGGTTCGACAACATGGCAATGCCGTTACCCGTCTTGTACGAGGGCTGCATGGTTTCTGGATCGCGCAGCGTCATGTCGGAGTAATCGGTGCTGAAGCTACCCGCAAACACGGACGTGTTGGACCCAGCCAATTTCTGAATAGGAATTCCAGCTATGTCATGGTGGTCAGGGCAGACACTACGGATGAAACCCGGTTTGAGGGGATGACCACTCACCGTCTTCCACGCTTTCATACACAGACTCGAGCAATATGCGGATTTGAGGATCCATGGTCTAGAGAACATGGTCAGGTTGCCCTCATCGGCCGAGATCAGAGATACGCACGCTCGCCACATCTGTGGTGTAGTTGTAAAAGGCCGAGTCGAACAGGGCAATGTCTTTAAGGAAATATCCGCCCTGGACAAAGTGCTACAGAACAAACATGCCCGGTCAATCTAGGTAGCGACCAACAGCCCGCAGACAAGAGCACCTACGCGGCCCAGCTTCCCTTTTCGCTTATCGTACAGACCTGCGGCATCAAAACGCTCGTGAGGAATCGGCGTCCACGAGTCTTTCGCGGCTGTACAAATTTCCCACAATTTGGATGGACTCGTCGCCTCGCCGCCGAATTTACAGCTCATGCCGACGATGGCAATCGGGGCACCCTGGCCGGGTCCGGGACCTAGCCTCGTATCGGCGACGCCATCGCTCGGAAGACTGTGGTGGCTGTTAAGCGTGGCGTCCTCTGCCGCCGCCGCTGTGGTATATTCGACCGCCATAGTGTGAACAGTGGAAGAAAAGAGATACAGATACAAGAAAAATAATCACGAAGTATAATAAAAATAAAAGTTGTAATGAATGGCTCTGTTTCTAATGTCACAGAACTGCGGGTTGGGGAATAGCGCCGTTTGTTGCACATTTCATGGACCATTCCCACCATATATGCCCAGACACAGCTAAATGACCTTAAGCTGGACATTTTTCGAGTGGCCAGGCAGCCAACCACTTGGTGTTGAGGCGCCGCAGGGCTCTACACTCAGTAACGTCAGCGGACCCCGAGTGGGCGTCCGGGAACCGAGTACCTGGCCGCGGGCGACGACCACAGCCGCAATCCGCCCTCCGCATCGCTTGGCGCTGCCGCCAGTCCCATTACGGGTTGGCAGGCCGCAAGGGACCACCTAGGCGTGCTGCAATTCGCAGCGTAGCTCAGGGGTCACCGGCGCCAGGCAAGCGAAGGTATTGTGGGACCCTCACACACACATAATGACCGCGCCGGCGCTCCTGCTGAGCGTCTTGGGATGACTTCAAAGGCGCCCCTGCTGAATGACCTCTGTCCGGAACGGTTTGGCACCGAGTAAGGAGGACAGAGCGAGCGCCACTGCGCGGTCGTCTCGTTGGCGAGAGACTATTGAGAGGGCGCGCAGCGCCAATCGTCTGTTTGGCAGTTTGAACTTCGAACGGACTTCACCAGCGTGCCTGAAGTGCCATATTGCCCATCGACTGACCTTTATCACCCTCGCTTGTCCCAAAGATCTGGTTCGCATCTTTCTGTTTCTTATCCATTCGTCGTTCCCCCTCCTCGCCTGCGTTCCTTTCCCAGTCCTTCGTCCTTCCCGCTTATGCTCCATAATGACGAGCAAGCTTCTCCTCCTCGCGCTCTGTGCCTCCAGCCCAGTGTGGGCAGCACCAAGTACCCGCCGCTCCTTTGACTATGTCATTGTGGGTGGCGGAACTGCGGGCTTGACGGTGGCCAACCGGCTGACCGAGGACCCGGCCGTTACGGTGGCCGTCATCGAGGCGGGCACCTTTATCGAGAACATCGTTGGCAACATCAGCCAGGTACCCGCATACGTCAACACCCTCCAAAGGGCGGCAGCGACCAACCGGGCCCTAGGTTGGGGGTTCAAGACCACGCCGCAGCCGGTTCGTACTCGCCGGTCACTCGTCTGGTCCGCCTAGGCGCGGAAAGAGCGTACTGCTGACTTCGCCGCAGGGCTTAGGAGGTGTCGTTGTCGATTACGTGCGCGCCAAAACGGTGGGTAGCCCTAACCCTGCTCGCCTGGCGTTTTGCGACCTTTCCTCCTGCTAACTCTCTCGCCAGCTCGGAGGTTGCAGCTCCATCAACAACATGGCGTACTCGCTCTCCTCCAAGGGTGCCTTCAAGCTCTGGGCCGACACCGTGGGCGACCAGTCCTACCGCTGGGATCAGATCGTGCCCTACTACCGCAAGAGCATGGACTTCACGCCCCCCGACGCCACGACACGCTGGGCCAACGCTACGCCAAGCTACAACGCCGCCTCGACAGCCAAGGGCGGGCCACTGGGCATCACCTATCCCGCCTATGCTCAGAGCTGGAGCACCTGGGTGGCCAAGGGGCTCGCCGCGGTGGGAATTGCCCCCACCACTGCCCTGCTTGATGGGACGCTGTCTGGATCGACCTGGAAACTGTTCACGGTCGACCACACAACCGGTCACCGCGCTTCGTCCGACACGGCCTTCCTGCGCCCGGTGCTTGGCCGTTCCAACTTGGTGGTCTTCACGGACACACTGGCGGAGCGCATCCTCTTCGGCGCCAATAAGGTGGCTACAGGCGTGGAGGTGACCATGGCCAACACCATGTTCACCCTCACCGCGAAGAGAGAAGTCATTCTCGCGGCGGGTGTCTTCCAGTCGCCGCAGCTCCTCATGGTCTCGGGCGTTGGTCCCAAAGCCGTCTTGCAGCAGTACCAGATCCCTGTCGTCGCGGACCGGCCCGGAGTTGGCCAGGGGCTGCGCGATCACATCCTCATCCCATTGACCTACCGCGTCAATCTCGCCAGCGTGGACCTCACGGCAGCGGCGGTCGTGGCCGAGTTCAACAACCAGGCCCGCGGCCCTCTGACCAGTCCGGGCAACGACTTTGTCGGGCTTGAGAAGATCCCGTCCGCGCTCCGAGCGAACTGGTCATCCCAGACCAAGACGAGTAAGTTGTACTCCTCCCGTCTTCCGAGCGGGCTGGGATAGTCAGAACCCCTGCAGCCTGACACGCCCCTAGTACTCGACGCCCTTCCTGCCGACTGGCCCGACGTGGAATACCTCGTACTCCCTGTCCCTGTGAGCGACGGCGCCATCCCAGGCGCTGCATACGGGACTCTCTTCGCGGCACTGCAGGCCCCGCAGTCGTTGGGTAACGTGACCATCGTGTCCGCCAAGATGGCCGATGCGCCGGTGATCAACCCAAACTGGTTGACCGCACAGGCGGACCTTGACGTCCTCGTGGCCGCCTTCAAGCGTATGCGCCAGATAGTCGCGTCCAGCGCCATGGCCGGCGTCATCCTCGGTGAGGAGTTCTTGCCGGGCCCGACCTTCCAGACCGACGAGCAAATCCTGGCGTACACCCGGCTAGCGGGCACGTCCATCAGCCACGCCCATTCGACGAACGCCATGGGCAAGGTCGCGGACCCGAAGGCAGTCGTGGGGTCCACGGGCAAGGTGTACGGTGTGAAGAACTGTGAGTGGCCCCGATGAATCAATTCCCGGCCTCGATTATGACTGACTGGTGTGTGTGTGGCAGTGCGCGTGGTTGACGCCTCAATCTTTCCATTTTTGTTGCCAGGTAAGTGCCTTAGATTGCGAGGCGTAAAGTTAAGCTAACAGAGGTGTGCTTAGGGCCGTCCCCTCAATCCCATGTCTGTAAGTAGTGCCAACTCCGTTATTCGCAAAGCAAGAAGCTAACTCAGGGATAGACATGCTTGCGGAGAAGCTGGCGGATGCGATCAAAGCAGGAAAGTAAATCTGGAGTGGAAGAAAGGAGAACCGGGGGCATTTTGATAAGAAATATTAGTGAACTCGCATCGGAGATCACCTAATCATATTCTTTTCGCACTATTGAATCTTGTTTCCTGTTAACAATCCGTGACACATGACTGAGAATATCAAGGTGGCACCTGCCACGAGAATTACATCCCATCCACCAGGAAGTAGAGGAGATGTCTGAGAAGGGTGGTACATAGAGAGGCTCACCCTAGGTACAGGACCCCTGCGTGTCCTACTCTCTTACGCACCCTCGGACTGTGGGTATATGCCTTGCAGCCGCAGCTGAAGCACGAATGTCGCAAACCGCCCAGGACCACATCATTAACAGGTGGCCACATGGTCTCCCTCCCTCGGTGCCCGCGCGGCGCCCACCAGCCATCGGAAGAAGGGGCGGTGCTGTCAGGCACTGGGCAAGGCACCACCGCGACACCGAGTAAATTGCTGCCGACGAACCATCTGGTCCAATCCTACTGAGGTGGGCTGTCCAGTCGGGCCATAAAGGACGGACGCCGACGGAGCTGGCGGCGTGCTTAACATCACGAAGGGGGAAAACTGAAGTAGATTGTGCATACCATGGATGTGATTACCGACAACTGGCGGCCGCTCGGCGCGATCGCCTTGACCGTCCTGCTGTATCCCCTCTACCTGTACTTTGTCCATCCCCTGAGTCGCTACCCCGGCCCGTTTCTCGGCAAGTTCACCGACTACTGGCGCTTTCGGGATATGTGCGGGCGACGCAGCCATCTCACGATGATCGCGTTGCATGAGCAATACGGCCCCGTAGTGCGTACTGGCCCCAACACACTCAGTATTGCAGACCCGACCTACATCCCGAAGATTTATGGTCCTGGTCATGGATTTCTTAAGGTCTCTCTCCCCATTCCGCTTCGTGTTGATCCGGGTGGGCTCATGTACTGGCACTGACGCCATCTTGGGGTTTTGCAGAGCGCCTTCTACCTTCCCTTTCAAGGCTGGGTGGGCAACACCATCGGGTACAATCTTTTCACGACACGCGACGCGCAATATCACTCGGCGCTCAAACAGCCCGTGGCCAGCGCCTATGGCTTGAAATCCGCGCTCGAGCTGGAGCCGATCGTGACCGACTGCATCACCACGTTTGTGCGACGGCTGGATGAAGAGATGGTGCAGTCCAAGGGAGAGAAGGCATGCGATCTGGCCGCGTGGCTACAATACTGTCAGCATCATGTCGACTAAATTGACTATACCCGTAGCTAACCCCAGGCAGACGCATTCGACGTAATCGCTATCATGACCTGGGGCAAAGCCTTCGGATTCCTTGACCGCGGTGAGGATGTGGACAACATGATCAGTCGGCTCGACGAGCGGCTGGACGCGATCGCGCCGGTACTAGCCCTTCCTCTTCCCATGCCTCATTTTCACTAATATATAAGATGCGCTAGCTGTCCCAAATGCCCTGGCTCGATTGGCTCAAGACCAAGAACTGGGTCGTGAATCTATTCCGCGACAAGACCAACAGTTTCGCCACCTTGGCCGCGTCGCTCATCCAAGCACGCCAAAAGGATATTGCGGCGGGAGTCACCAAGGCAGAGCCGCGCCTGTTCATTGACCGATTCCTCGAGGCCCAGCGCGCCTACCCCAGCGTCGTCGACGACCGCACCGTGGTCATCTATACGACGAGTAACGTCATGGCGGGGTCCGACACTGTGGCCATCACCTTGCGGACCATATTGTATATGACGCTGCGCGATGTGAGAGTGCGGGCGCGGTTGCTTGCAGAGATTGATGGGGCCGGACTCGGGTTTCCCGTGACGTGGGAAGAGAGTCAACGGCTGCCTTATCTAGATGCAGTTATCCAGGAGGGTCTCCGGATTCACCCACCGGTTGGGTCGGGGTTGGAGCGCGTAGTTCCGGCGGATGGGCTGATAATGCACGACGGGACGCGGATCCCCCCCGGAGTCCAGGTGGGAGTCCATCCCTGGGCAGTACATCATCTGGATCCGGTCTGGGGCCCCGAACCCAAGAAGTTCAAGCCTGAGCGCTGGCTCCAGGCGCCGGGTGAATCCGCCGAGGAGCACCAGGCCCGCGTGGCGGCAATGAAGAGAGCGTCCTTGGCGTTTGGCGCCGGGCCGAGGGCTTGTATGGGGCGGCATCTCAGTCTGGTGCAGATTTCCAAGCTGATACCCAGTCTGTTGATGAAGTTCCAGTTCAAGTTGGTGGAGGAGAGTCGCGACTGGGAGGTTGTATGTAGCTGGTTTGTGCGGCAGTCCGAGATGGATGTATACATTGAACGAAGGTAGTCTGGATTTGTTAAGTCCTCAAACTCGATACATTAGATTTCTCCTTGATTGGATGAAACCGTGAGAGGCAGCAGCCCAGACTGCCTACCGTCTCCACACCGTCATTTGCGTATCATGCCCTGGTAACATTCTTAAATGGGCTGGAACGCATCTAGTGTGATGGCTGTCAGAGAGCAGAAGGTAGACCGATTGCGTCGCTTGCATAGACCGAAGAGATGGATGGCGCGGCATCTCCCGACGCCGTGAAGGCCTCGGACGGCGAGTCCCCCGCGGCCCCCGGCTTAGCCTGGCCTGTCGCCCGCGGTCATGAAGCCTGATAGCATGGCTGCAAATTCCAACCTAAGCTTCAACCTGGGCCGGTCATGATCATATTTGGCTCGCCTTAGAGCCCTGTCGTCACAAAGCCCAACGGAAGGAGCTGGCACGGTGATCGGACCAGCACGTACGCCGCGGCAGACTGTGAGATGGCTCTTGAAACTATGTTCATTGTGGGTAACTGTGAGGCAATCGAGCTTGCAGAAGTACTCGGCAGTAGTAAAGCTGCCTTTTGCGTCGTACGGTCCTTCGGATCCCACCCGTACCTAGGGACACGCCTCGACACAGACATCGAGGGCGGGAATTGGGCCGCCAACGAAGGGGACTTGGAGCGCCACGATCTCGTCCGCGTACTCACGAGCACACTCGAGGGCGGCGCAGGATACCTTGTTGTACCAGGAGCGATTCCCGTAGTCGCTTGCCTGTCGTCCCATGGGTTCGTACTTGGTCCAAGAAGTGTTGGCGCCGGCTATCTCGAAGTGTCAGCTAGCAGGGGGTGCGCTAGCACTCCATATACAGGAAAGCTCCCTCTGATCGGAACTTTTATGTTCCGCGGCTAGATTCCATAAACAGCAGTGCGCGATTTAGAGCGCCTGCAGCTAGTTATCCAATACAACACACTGACGTCCCCTGTATCTGACAATTAAAAGTTTTTATTCGCTTAATTCGTATTTTTATTAATTGATCAGCTGTAGCTGACACGATATAGGTTGTATATCAGTAGTAATTATTTATATATGTCAGCAGTCACAGTAATCGAATGCAGAAATCTGGCGTAGCTCTCTGTGTGTTCTCTAACTCGCTCTAAGAATGGACAAATCTAGTCCGCGGGCAATCGCCCCTTACATACACGATTGGTTGACAAAGGATCGTCCGTAGACAAAGGCTGTCCCAGGCAGCATTCTGCTGCCTGCTCCAAACAAAGCCTGCCAGCCGGCAACACCTGAAGCACCAATTGCCGACACGCCCTCTTGCGTCAGGTGGCCGCGGCTGGGAAGTCCAAAAGTCCAAAATCAAAACCAACCAATCTATGTGTGGATTGAACCCTAATCTCTGCATCAATTTCCGAATGGGGTCTATGCATTAGCCGTTGCACCAACCAAACCTCAACCAAATCTCAAGTGCCTTCTGACTTATCCTGTATTTTCTCAAGTTCCAAGTTCCGTATAAATCGTTCAAAATCTGCTCTGTCAAGTAGCTTCGTTATCCGTCGGCAGGATTATTTTTGCTTTCCACGTATTAAAAGCTGATGTTTCCTGCCTGGACTTCCTGACGTACGTAATAGTACTTAATTCGAATGTAACGTTTTCTTTTTGACATCTGTATCTTCTTTACTTACTTAAATACATTTATATTATTTTCCAGAATAGGAATGGGACTTTTAAACGTAAGTCCCAACTTTATCAAAAAGTTCCTAATCCCAGCTGCTTCCGCTGCAGCTGTTCCTGCTCCTACGTACTTTGCTTCCGTAGTACATTTCGTAATAACGCCCTGTAGCTTTGAAAACCATAATACGGATGCTTCAACTATGAAAAATACATATCCTGTTGTGGACTTCGCCGATTCGCTATTATCTGCAAAGCTTGTATTTACTGCTCTAAATAACCCTAAGTTGTTGTACTTTTGATACGGGTAGTTTCGTTTTAGTTTCCGGTACCGAAAAGATAAATTTGCTGTACAGTTTAGATATCGTAGTAATCTTTTAATACATTCCTGGTATTTTGGAAATGGGTTACTTATAAATTTAGCCCAAGTGGACGTTGCAAACGCTGTATCTAAGCTGTTAATGCAACTTAAAAAGTTAAATTTCCTTATTAAGTTCGCGTATTCGAATATGTTTTCTTTGCTAGCCTTGCCGTTATGTCTTACTATATGCTTTAAATGATCCTTAACAAATAATGTAAGCTTTTTTCTTATAATATCCAAGCCCATTAATTTCAGTAACTTTTTAATATATTATTACTGGTCCAGTCTGATGTCGCCAGTCGATAAGGAACGGACAATCCGTACATTTAGGTATTAATTTGCATTTTCCAAATCCTTAATAAGAACGTCTTTAGCGATTTTTTTAGCAACGCTTTTAAGATACTGTCTGTTAATTCCGAAAAGCAGAAAATTATTAACGTATAAAGCGATAATATAGCCAGTTTTGGGGTTGAAATAAATTGCATTATCAAAAATCAATAGGTAAAAGCTTTGCTTTGCAAGTATTTTTTTAACTTTTTTCTGCCAAGCAGCTCCGGCTTGCTTTAGGCCGTATAAGGGGTTTATCAGCTTAATAACTTTTTTAGGGGAGAACCGGTATGCTTTTTTATTTTTCGGGTACGTATCGAAATACTCCTTTAGCATAAGGAACTGCTTTATATAAATATCTTCCTTCAGTTTGCTATTTAGGTACGTAACAATAAAGTTGATTTGGAGTATTGAATTGGGACGGGGAGACTCAGTTCCGATCAGAGCATCTTTGATGGGCGGGTCACGATAGAATAGCCGAGTGCAGCGGTAATGAAGGCAAAACAAAAACACTGTATTTGGGGTCCGAGTTGAATCAGACTCTAGAATAGAGATGTGTGTGTCTGAACGATGATCGATCGGTGAAAACAAAGGTGATGAACAGGTCTCGGGGTTGCGCCCGATGAAAGAGCTCCTAGAAATACGTATGTGGAGCTAACTAACTGATCAGTTAAGCCATGCCCCCTGGCCCGGCACCCTGCACCATTTCAACCCTCCTTTCTCGAGATGAGATTGTCCTCAATCCATCTTGAGAAACAAATAAAAACATAACGTAACCAACTCCCAACGCCATGGACCATACATGAAACCCATTGATCAATTTGATTAGCGCTTGCGCGGCTTGTCCTCCATCATTCTCAACTCAGGACTGCGTCCTCGACGTCTGGCCAGATCCTTTCGCTGCTTAGCCCTCTCCTGCTCTTTCTGAGCCCTGTCCTCTGGTTTCTCTGTACTGATCAGAGACTTGTACTTAGCCCAGCCTGGCCATCCTTGTGGGAAGTATGGTTCTGGTCTCTGCCCAGCATCCTCGAATGTATTTCCCACCCACTTGTACGGCGTGACATATTGACCTTGTACCATTGCCATTGCGCGCTGATCACCAACCTTCGGTCGAGGCTTGTACTTCATCTCGAATGGTAATCTCGTAGGTGTCAGATTAGGTCGTGTAGCTCTAGGTGCTAAAGGGCCAGTCTGAATTGATGGGGGAAGGGGCATTGATGTCGGCGATGGTCGTGCAGATAACTGCTAAGATTAATCAGGACGGTGCTTTTGTTTGCGTCGTTTATCATGGAATGGTCGGGCAGATTAATCAAAGTCTGGTTCGTCGTCATCTTCCTCAGCTAAGGGGGACGGGGGGTTTCCAGGCCAATCTCCCACGTTTCTTTCAGCGTCTTCCGTTTCTGGTTTCAGACCCAGGAATCCTCTGATCATGTCGAGAATTCTATTCTCCATTCGATACTCGCCAAATCCTCTCGCTTCGGTCATGATTTGGTCTTCCCATTTTGCAGGGTCGCGGCAGATAATATAGAAAACATAGGCAATCCACAACCCGCAAGTATAGTGTCTGGTTTGGGTAGGCATTCTGACGATTACCATACGGGCAGGCGGATTGTCAAGTCCTGACTTTCCCCACGCTTCTCGGTACAGCTGGAGTAGCAACTGGGCACGATTCTCGGTGGCATAGGTATCGAATATCAGCAACAAACGCTTTGATCGGTCGTGCAACATACCAATCCAATGCCCCATTGGACCTTCAGCAATCGGGACTCTGGTTTGGGCGACAGACCATACATATTTCGGGTCATTAATACTGATCGCCTCCTGTCTCTCACTAGGAAATGGTCTGGACTTGCCATGTGAGATTATTCGTCCAGCTTCTGGGATAACGGCGATGATTCTTAAAGGTGCATCCTGGGCGATTATCTGGATAAGGGCAGTGACATTCGCAGAGCGTAAGTAGGTTCTATCTTGAACGATCATAATAGTTTGCCACAGAAATCCAGCCACTTCGTTACACCACGGTTTTGTTAACCAGTATGGTGGCGGGTTGATACTTCTCCATGGACGTTAACTATTAGTGTCCCTTGGGTATATGGGAATGAGCCGATCAAAACGAATTTGGGGCGCAACTTCTTTCAAGGGGTAAGGGGTGGAACTATTGTTATGCATCTTTCTGAGGAATTGTACCATGTCATCGTTTTCCCATACGGGTATATTGGCTGATCGTGCAAGCTTTCCAGAATCCGAGGTGTTCAACTTCTTGGAGCTTTCGCCCTTATCCTGCAAGGTACGTTTTTTGAACCACGACATGATGACTGGGGATATACTGATCAGTATGCTTAGGTGTGGTATTGGGTGACTTGGGGATAATAGTGGCAGCTGGGGATGATATGTGATATGTGTATGTAGGTGTATTGGTATAGGTGTAGATGCTTTGCAGGCGTCAGGGTATAGTTGTTGTATAGGTGCAGGAATTCGCCAGAATCTGCCAGTAACTTGTGCGTCCAGTTGATCAAGTGTATCTAGGGCCCATGCACCGAATTTTGCAGATAAAACGTGTGCGCCGAGAAAATCCCAGAAAATTTCATCCGAAGTTGTATGGGTAGGTGCCCTCGTCGTCGCTCTCTTTGATCAGGTGTGTGCACTCGTTTTTCGCACCCACACTTCTTTTGCATCTTTTCTGCAACACCACTCCAACTTCTCCCTCTAGACCTAATACATATCCAAACACATACATAATCATCTTTATTGCACCGATCAATACCATTATGAGCTTTCGTCAGCCATCAAATCCCCGTAGTCCCCAGGGTTCTCGCGGAAATGCAGACCCAGGTGATCTTATCCCTGCTATGAGAGAATCGTCCATTGAGAAAAAGTCCGGTCCAGGTGACAAGCCTTTAGATCCTGGTACCAAGAAGCCTGTCGATCCTAGGATTAAGGCAAACATCGATAAGCTGAACCAAATCTCTGATCATCGTCGTAGGATCTTGGCGGTGTCAAACTCGTCCATATTCTCCAGGCCATCAACCCGTCGTGTCGATAAGCTTTTAGGCAGTATTCGGGATTCAAAGCCTCCATACAATCCTGATAATGTTCGCAAGTTACAGAACCCAATGTATCGTCAAGCACCTATTCTTGACCTTACCCCTACCTTTCAGTATAAATTCCGTAGCATAGGCCCTGATCAGGACATTTTACCACCAGAAACACCGGTCATGGATAATCCACTGCTCCCAAGACCTTGGCCGATGCGACATGTACTGCCATCAACAGAGGTAGCTGAGATACCTCCAAAGCCCAGTCCAATCCTTGGTGTCGTTGAACAGACAGTCGGTGGTCGGCGATCAGTGACGCCTGTACCTGTTCCCATTGACCTGCCGATACCCAATAGCAGTTCATTCGCCAGGTCTTCATCAACGGCTTCGACAATCCCAGCACGTCGGGCAAGTCCTCGGATCACTAATCGGGTCCCTGGGCCATTTACTAGCATCGGGGCGTCACGTCTTCGCCGCATTCATCTCGATAATGACCAGGACGTGGCTAGATTCTGGAATAAGAATAGTATCATACACCACGTCACTCTTAAGCATATCAAGGTAAGTACTTGGGCTCTTCCGTGACATCGTTGATGAAATCCGCTGATCAGTACAGATGTTCGGGGTTATGTCCATCAGCGTCATCGGTGGTCCAGCTACAGGTCGGTACTTGCAATGGCAGATCGAAGGTAAAAACTTCTGGGCGGCCGCAAATGCCTAATCCAATATGATCAGGTACCTCCAGTCAGTGGAAAACTTGGTAGCTCATCCAGTATACGTCGAAATCTATCGGGCTAGTCCTTTGGGTCATTTCATGGCTGCTTTTGCTAAAAATCCCAGATACGTCACTGGTCTATTTATTCAGGCATTCGGTATACCTAACCTGGTACCCTGCGAGCTCTGCGAAAAACGACATGTAACATCGGAACATCCTGATCAATGCGGAATGTACCCATTCTTTAGGTGCTGGTCAATTCCTGGCTTCTTTGACGGGGCCTGTGGTAACTGTATCGGGTCTATCGAGGGGCACAATTATACCTTCCGGGACGAACGGTTCAAGGCATTCAGGGCCAGCTTCTCACGATCGCCACGAATTAAAGAGGACATTCGTGCAGAGACTTATCCCATCATTAAGACATACGATAGGGATTGGCTTCGGAGCAAAATGGAAAAACATGTCACTAATCCTCGGTTCCGGGCGAATACAGCGGGACGCACTGATCATAAGTAAAGCATAATGGTTATCGTGTAAGATGTCGGTGGGCGGGACGGTAAGGGAATTCAAGGGAACTCATGGAAGCTTAAGGGAGCTTATAGGAATTTAAGGGAACCACAGTACTTTAGTTTCTCGCAATCAATCGCGTTAATCTCCTCCATTCTCCTGATCGTATCGTCTCTGTCGTATCGCTGTCGTCCACAACCGCATAGCCTTCAAGTCGGCCACTTGGTATCTGTACCTCAATATTTGTTCTTACAGGTTCTAAAGCTTTAGGCTGCCAGTCTTCTGGTGGCTCGACATTCGCAGCATCCGAGGTGTCCGACATCGTGTCGTCGTTCTGATCAGCAAATAGTTTCGTCCAGTCGTCTTCTTGTAGGTCAATCGGCTCCCAATATCCTTTCTCATCTTTCACGAATTGCTTTAATCTATTGGCAGGGAAGGTGCCCTGCAACTTCGTCCCATCAATTTCCTTTAAACAGTAGGTACCTAAACCAGTGGTATTACTGATCAGATACGGGCCAATCCAACGGTACTTCAGCTTCATGTCTCTGGACATGTCTATATGTCGTAGCGTATCATACAATAATACCAGGTCGTCCACTTCCAAGGGTCTACTTCTTATCTTGTTCTTATCCCTCTCATTCGCCAGTCTAGCTGCTTTGCGGCGCTGCTTAGCGATCACCTTGGTAGCCTTGGCCACGTCTTCAGCTTTCTTTTCTAGGAGCCGAATTCTTTGCGCAATCAGATCTTCTCTCGGAGTGTCTGGGTCCCAAGTCATAATTCTCCATGTCGGCAGGACTGTCTCGATCGGTAAAAGCGCTTTCTGTCCGTACAGCAGTTCATAAGGGCTAAGGCCATAA